>JAEKIV010000236.1:0-44363 GCA_016801325.1 Hypholoma fasciculare
AAATACAGCTCGATTTTGTACTAGATACCCCAGACTCGTGAATATAATTTAGTTCACAACTGTTCATTAAAGCGACTAACTAAGAGAACAAAAAATAACCGTGTGCCGTTTCAAACTCCGAGTGACACTCCTGCCTCTTAGAGTACACAAACGTCACATCGCGAGGCAACCTTCAAGCTCGTTTATTTCAGCCCCGGTGCTGTTACTGGTTGGGCAGGAATAATATTCCGAAGCTTTGGCACCGTTGGCACAGACGAAAGTTGCAACACGACCCTGAGTACTGATAAGCCCTGAGCGCTAAATATCCACGACACGGCGAGTCCGGTGAGAGATAACTAAAGCCACTAGTCGGCTACCGTTCCAAGAGGCGACGCCCCGCCTGCGTCGACCGCCCGCAGGCGACGTGCGGTGCGGCCTGGGTCCGCTGGGTCCCAGGATCAATTGTCTGCTCGCCCACCCACTCGCTCGCACAGCGGGCGATCCCGGAGGTTATAGCAAGCGAAATAGAGCAGCTGTCCGTCCGCAGCTGTCGCCCTGTCGCCCCCGCCCGTAACGCGTACGCAATAGCTGCCACCCAGCTGCCACTGGCCAGCGCGCTATATTTGGCGCGCCTGCTCCCCACGCGATAGGGCCGTTGGTCAGCTTCGACGGCGTATGTCCGCTGCTGCGCTGGGCGCGGGAGCAGACTCTATAATTGAGTGTGCGCGTGCGGACATGGATGGATGGATGGACAGATGAATGGACGTGCGAAGGGCTTCGATTTAGTGCGTATTTTGGGCGTCGGAGGCACATCGCGGGGAGGGTTGGGAGTCTTTGGGAGCGCGATGATGCGAAAGAGGCCGAGGAAGATTGCAGGATCAGCGAGCGAGGCGCTCGAGATCCACGCGCCTATTGTCTTGTGCGGCTTCGCGATGGCGTGTCATGGAAGCGTACGACTGACACGGCACCACGCATTCGCCGACTCGCATGCAGTGTGCGCGCACGGCGACGTCCACTTGCGTACGCTGCCCCCCAGCGCGCGTTTCGGGCGGTGGGTCCATGTGGTCTGATGCAATTCGAGGCGCTGCTTAGCGTGCGTGGGCGTGTCAGCGGGTGGCGCGGCGCTCAGGGCGCAGGGCAGCGCAGCTTATGCGAGCGCCGCGCTCGTCGTGCCCGGGTGCGCAGCCACCTCCGCGTCCCGAAGGGAGTAGCCTCCAGCCGATGTGATTAGCCTGTCAAAGCGCTATCGGGATCTCCGGCTGAATGCGCCTGCTTACGGATGCTGCGCGCGAGCGAGTTAAGTACACAAGTAAGGCACTGAAGGAGCATCACAGGGCACGAGGTAGGCGCGTGATAGCGAAGATGGTTCTGCGAAGGTATGTGTGTGTGCGGGGTGTGCACGGGCGATTATGCGGGGTGTGATAAGTTTATTAGGGCTGGTGCAGAGCGATATCTGCGGTGATGGGGCGTATGTACAAGCTCGCTGTGAATCAATTGTGTGATATGGGGAGAGCGGTGACTGTGCACATAGCGATATGCGAGTACCCCGTAATTGCATTGTGCGTCATGACATTGAATGGCTCTCCTATTGGGGCTACCTTAGCACTGCAAGCAGAGTGAATTCTGCGCCGGTATTCTTAGCCTACGCACAGGCAGAAAGCTATTGGAAACATCATGAAGAGCCGAGAAGAAGTGCATGCCACTTATACAGAATAGACTGAAGGAACTCAATGAAATAGACTACGCATGATGGATAGATTGGCTATCTGAGCTCGGCATGCGGCCCACCGATGCCGACGCCCATGTGCATGACATGAATAGTAAATGGCTCTCCATTCCACGGCGACTTAAAGCAACCCTCTTTTTCTTCTTGAAACAGCACACCGGCAGGTGAAGCCGGACGTACTGCACCCAACGTGCTCACTTCTAGCGGCCGATGGGGATTACATACATAGAGTGGAGCAGACGGGCATGACGGACGGCATGTGTATCGCTGTGCATCAACGCCAATCGCGGCAGACGCGCACCGCCCGGACGAGGCCCGGTATGTTTATACTTTGTCAGGGTGGGAACGCGGGCCGCAGGATGCAGACATCGAGAAGGGCCGAGGCACGGCGCAAGCTCAGGCGACGATAAGCGCCCGTCCCGATCCGGAAATATTTAGCGCATGCTTTCGAGCCGGTGTCATTTTACTGCTTGATTTTTCATGGGAGGGCAGTGGGAGATCGAACCAGAAAAACAAGCTGAAACAAAGGGTTAGTCACATAGATATATGTCTGCTTTCAAATGATTACATGCATCCTCAAGCTTCCTGTTTTCCTCATATCTTGTTTAAATAAATAAAAAGACAAGACGCGGATTCCACTTAAATCCACTGAGGGTGGCAAAGATCCTCGACTGATGACTGAACTGGCGGGGGCCGTGAGCCAATCAGATCAACCAAGTGTCTTTACTTAACGCCGGACACAGAACGGAGACCTCAGCTATAATTATAATAAAAGTATACCCGCTTCGCGGCCCAGACCCCGCGCGGACCAGCGTCGCCTGCCTGCCTGCATGCCCATCTGTTTATCAGTTTTCCGCCCCGAGGATTTGCACCCGCGTGTATCGCCCTCGCGACCACACCGGGCGGGAGAAGCTCGGGTCGCGGCGCCGCAGGCGAGAACCGCCGCGCATTCGCGCGGGGGCGTGGAAGAGACGCGCGCGGGGGTGGGGAAGGGGATTAATTGGGCGTACTTAGCGTGCATTCGGAGAGCGAGCCGTGAGTCGTACGTGGTGTGGCGGCGCGCGCCGCCTGCACAAATATGTATGTAACTGGCGGCGCACCGCGCTATCGCCGGCGACGCTCAGGCTGCGCAGCGCTGGAGTGGCGTCGATGCGCACGCACGTGGGAAGCGATCGCGTGCATGCGTGCGTGGATCTCTACCGTTAGGGCACCGCCATCATGAACGGCGGCAGGACCGGCGTTCAGGGCCGCGCGCACTGTGCGCGCGACGACGGCGGCCATGCGCATTATTCATTATGCCGTACGCCCGTAACGCTAGGTACTTAAGGTCGCGGCCGCCATCGCGCCGCGCGGCGGAGATAGCACCTCCCTCCCCTCGCCCCTCGCGCGCGTGCGTTCCGTTTCAGCCTTTCGTTTGTGTGTATGCTTACTTAGGATGTACGGCACCGTTATGCGCGTGCGGTGTGTCGAGAGAGGTGCCTAGGGGATTTGGGAGGGTGGTGTTTTACTAAAGCATGGTCCCAAACGGTCCGTTTGTGTGGTGGTTGGAGGGGGAGGCTAGCGCGACGCGGTGTGGTGCGTAATAAGGGTTCGGTGGTGTCAGCGACGGTTGGTGTACGGAGGCTTGCTCAGCTTGCATCGGAGATGTTATCGACGCCGAGGGTTTCAAACACCGGAGATGGGACAAGTCTCATCTTGTCAGCCGTGAAGGCGCCCTCTGTATGCCGGGGATGGGCTCGCCGCTTTCTTCCTGCGGCGGGGATGTGATGTTCGGATTAGCTAAAAAGGGTTTTGGCTCTGCCAACCTCCCTGATTATTAAATAATAGCGATACACCAAAGAACGCACCGGGCGCTCGGAAACAAGTCCAATACCGCGTCATTAATACACACGATATATATGTGCCTCTGTCGGCAAGTGGCGTGGGGTAATTATAACTTGGATTATTCGAAATGCCTTTGGTGGCACCCTATCTTGTGCCGCTGTCAGGGATCAGTAATCATACATGTAAATGCCAGTTATGCTTAATGTAAGCGCTGCAGCTTCACGAGCTTGTTCGACATCGCTAGCAGAACGAGGGGATGTCTTGTAGTAGGCGGCGTGAATTGGGGTTGTTTTGTGCATTGCAGGGTAGGCTTTTGTGATATTACTTGCATGATCATGTGGGCTTGGGCTGGGTTTTGTCTGAGTGAGAGGAATGACTGGTACTTTTTTTCCTTGGTGGTTTATGAATTGACTGCTGGTCAATGGGACATCTCAATGGGTATTTGTATATTGCGAAAATGAAGTCAGTCCCCAGTGCCTGCTGTAACATGACGTGCCCTGTCGTCCCCTCGTTCTGCTGATGGTGTTGGATAAGCGCGGTAAGATCAGCGCCTCTGGCGAGTGTAATCGACATCTGCATGTGTGGTTGTCAGCTGAGATATGACAGCTGCATCATATTATTTAAGATTGGTCGTCAGAGGCGAGTATAATGAATGTCAGATCACCGCTATCTCCCGAAAAAGACTTAAATATATGTATGAGGCTTGTGGGGACTGCCGCCCAGAATTCGGTGCGGTCATCAAGTCTGATGTTCGGCTATTTGAACACTACTAAGAATTTTATAAGTTATCTAATTCACACAATCTGGCGCGGCTATTTCTTCGGTGTCTAGAGCGTGCCTCGGTTTCAAAAACAGGCCTGATTGGGAGCTTAGAAAGCTAGATGCGAGTGCTGACGCCACTGGAGCCTCGTACAAGTGCTTATACACCGTCCGACGTTGACCCGACATTAAATTTAAGGATCTTATCGTTCCTGAGAGGCTTCTTTTGCCGGAGTGGTTGCGTTTGGAGAGTACCTACTAGTACCTACTTTCGCCGGCCACTATGGATAAGCTCTTCCAGCGATATTTTTTTGTCGGTTCTCGCCGGTCTGCTGGATTATCCGCGACGGGCACAGCCGGATAGACGGAATCAATGTGTTTTCTTTTTTGTTGATTTACAAAATGCCTCTGGCATTTTGTCTCGATAGGAGTCTGAGCCTTAGCACCAAATACGCTGCCTGGTGAGTGCCGATCAGGCCTTTGTAATTTGCCTGATAAACATCAGAGAAATCAGGCATTCATGTGGAGTCTGGACATGATGATGCACTGATGCGCGTGTCGGCCCGGTGACGGCTGCCAGTGCCATCGCCGCGTGCAGTGCTAGCTACAAAGACAAATGGACGGACATCTTGCATCGACGTACGTAGGCATGGACATATGTCGCGGATGTATATTTGGATGGTTCCAGGGTGTCGCTGTCCTTGCTTGATGGTGCACAGCAGCGTATCTGGCAGTGATGGGGGTGTGCATATGTATATATCGGCGGCCCGGGTGGAGTTAATATTTAATGTCGATCGGATATGTGCGTTGGTGCAGACGAGGCGAGGCGTGCGCGCTGTCACCAAACGCATGGCCCAGGGTGGGATTTGGGACCCAGCGACGGGTAGGCGCGGGGCCCCGCAGGTGCGCGAGGCGTGGACGAGGGTGTGCCGGGCGCTTGTCGATCGATATGTGCATATCGATGGTGCGTGCGATGCGATCCGATATGTGCGCTGTGCATGCGCATGTGAGCGGCTGTGCGCTGTGCGCTGTGACCGGGCGCCCGGGTGACGGCGTCTGGTGCTGTCCGCGGGTGTGAACTCTATTTGTGCAGGGACCCGAGCGGGTGGGCTGGGAGGGGTAAATATAGACAAAGTTGGGCTTCTCGTCCAGAAAGGAAATGCCGGCGGGATGCCCATATCGGAAAGTGGATCGATCAATCTGGCGTGGGACAGCGGGTGGACGAGCTTCCAAGGGGGCTGCAGCGCAACCCTATAAAAGGCCCATCCCTGCCATCACTTTTTTCCTTTCCCCACCACCCCGCCCGCCACATACCCCCCGCACGGGCCATGTCCGCAGCCAACATATACAACGTGAGTCGCCGCCCATCGCATCCCCCAGCATGCATGGTGTCCCTTGTTCAACATCGCTGACCATCCTGCGCCCCCTTTTCCGCCCCTTGGACTCCGCTATGCACCCTGCATGCCCACCGCCCATCGCCGCCCACCACCACTGCATATATGCGCCCGCGATGCCCTATCTCCACCCCCAACAGCACCGCAGCCTGCAGCCTACCGGTCCCCCGGGCGGCCCCGGCCAGGCCCAGCCCGCCCAGCCCGTACCCCCGCCATCTATGGGCGGTGCACCCCTCGAGCGCGACCGCGGTGACCGGGACAGGGAACGGGACAGAGACCGCGCAGAGAGAGACCGCAGCGACCGCGACCGCGACCGAATCGAACGTGACCGCGACAGAGAAAGAGACAGCCGAGGCGAGCGAGAGAGAGAGCGTGACCGCGAGCGTGGTCTTGGTCCCATGGTCGGCGTCGAGCGTACGCTGGGGATGCCGCCCGACGCGCGCGGGATCGGTGGCGGCGGTGTTGGCGTCGACCGCGCGGGCCTTGTTGGTGTGGCGGGCGCAGGCGCACCCGTTGATGCGCGCGGGGTGATGATTGTGAGCGATCGTGGTGCGGGCGGTGCAGCGATGATTGAGCGAGGAGGCATGGAAAGAACAGCAATGATCGAGCGTGGTGTGATGGAGCGCGGCGGTGGGGGTATGATGGAGCGAGGCGGTACCACCCGGCCGCGCCTGGACGACGCGCTTGATGTGATACGGCAGGAATACGAAGCGATGGCACAGGAAGTGAACGTGATGCGCGCTCAGCGCGACGACTACGAGGCGAAGCGTGCGTTTTTACTGCCCCATTCATTTTAGCGTTTCCCCCACGTGCCTGACGGAGCCCACATCACAGTAACTTCGCAAGTGAACGAACTAAACATCATCCGCCAGTCGCTGTACGACCTCGAGGCGCAACACAACAAAATACGCCAGCACTACGAAGAGGAGATTACGCGCGCGCGCGCTGAGGGTCGCGCAGCAGCTGCCGCCGCCAGTGGCCCACCTCAGGGCATAGCCTCGCTGGCGTCCTCCTCCGGCGGTGGACCGAGTGGGCCGGGCGTTATCGGCGGCGCGCAGGGCATGCCGCCGACGATGGGCCCGGGCGGCACGCAGATGGGTCTCGGCGGCCCCGGCGGACTCGGCATTGGCCTGCAGGGCGTCAGCGCGCCCACGGGCATGTACGGCGAGCCGTACTACCCGCGCGACGGGCGTGAGCGCGAACAACGTGAGAGAGAACGGGATCGCGAGCAGAGGGAGAGGGAGCGCGCGGACCCACGTGAGCGTGAGGTGCGCATGGTCGACCGCGAGCGCATCATCGGTGGCCTCCCGGAGCGCGACCCACGCGAGGCACGTATGCCCGACCGCGACCGCGACCGCGAGAGGGAGCGCATCGCGATGAGCGGTGCAGAACGCCTTGACCGCGAGCGCGATGCGCAGGCGGCGCGCATGGGCTCCGGTGGTGGCGACCGCGACCGCGAGCGCCTTGTGGACCAGCGGGATCCGAAGCGGCCCAAGGGGATCAAAACCGACCGACCGGGTTAGTCCCACCCGTTTGTGTGTAATTTACTTACTCAATCATTGTATCCGGCAGACCCTTTCTCGCCGTCGCTCGCGACCGGCCAGACGCCCAAGCTGCCGCCGCTGCCGTCGTCTGCGGGGCCGTCCTCGCAGAGCATCGCTATCGCCGGCCCGGGGCAGTTGCCTTCGAGCGGTGGGCCGCCGGCCGGCAGCGCCGCGGGACCCAGTGGGCCGGGTCCGGCATATGAGGGCGGTGCGCTGGGCCTCGTACCCGTGAACGCGGGTGCGCTGACGCCGACGCAGCAGAGCAGCTTTCCAGACGATCTCGACCCTCACAACGTCCCGCCCGAGTTCAAGAAGGAGGGTTCGGACTGGTTCGCGATCTTTAATCACAAAGTGAAACGGGTGCTCGATGTGACGCTGGTGCACACGCTTATGCATGAGAGGTGGGTGTCTTTTGTCTACGTTGTGCGTGGGTGTAGATGCTGATCGCGGTTGGGGTTTAGTGTCGTGTGCTGCGTGCGGTTCTCGGCGGACGGCAAATACCTCGCGACAGGGTGCAACCGCACCGCGCAGATCTACGATACGAAGACGGGTGCGAAGACATGTGTGCTCGCAGACGACTCCGCGGGCAAGTCAGGCGACCTGTACATCCGCTCGGTGTGCTTCAGCCCGGACGGCAAGTACCTCGCGACGGGCGCGGAGGACAAGCAGATCCGGATTTGGGACATCGCGAAGAAGCGCATCCGCAACGTGTTCGACGGGCACCAGCAGGAGATCTACTCGCTCGACTTCTCGCGCGACGGCCGGCTCATCGTCTCCGGCTCGGGTGACAAGACCGCGCGCATCTGGGACATGCTCGAAGGCACGAGCAAGGTGCTCACGATCAACGACCCCGACTCGCTGAACAACGACGCGGGTGTGACGAGTGTCGCGATAAGCCCCGACGGGCGGTGGGTCGCCGCCGGGAGCTTGGATACGGTTGTGCGCATCTGGGACGTGGCAAGCGCGGTGCTGGTCGAGCGGCTGCGTGGGCACAGGGACAGTGTGTATAGCGTCGCGTTCACGCCGGACGGCCGCGGGCTGGTGAGTGGGAGTCTGGATAAGACGCTCAAGTACTGGGACGTGAGCGGGCTCGGCGCCGCGGGCGGCGTGAAGGGCCGCAAGGAGGGCCAGGCGGCAGGTGGCGCGGCGGGGCCCAGCACGCGCAAGGAGGGGGACAAGGCGAGCCAGTGCACGATGAACTTTACGGGGCACAAGGTGTGTTTCTTCTCTTGCTCGACGTGAAGTGATTGAGTGCTGATGCTGTTGGTGCGTGCAGGACTACGTGCTCTCCGTCGCGGTGTCGCATGACGGCGCATGGGTCGTGTCTGGCTCGAAGGATCGCGGGGTGCAGTTCTGGGATGCACACACGGCGATCGTGCAGTGCATGCTGCAGGGGCACAAGAACAGCGTCATCTCGATCGACCTCAGCCCCGCCGGGAACGTGCTCGCGACGGGCAGCGGCGACTGGCAGGCGCGGATATGTGAGTTTTTCTTCTTTTTACCTTACTTTTATACTTTCTTTTTGTTTTTGTTTTGTGGGTTGGGGATTTGTGTGCTGATGCGTTGTGTTCAGGGAGCTACAACACTGCTGCTGCGTAAGCGCGGTTTCTTCGACGCGCCGTTTGAGCATGCAAGCGGCTGGCCGACGCGACGTCCGCCACTACTACCACCACTACCCCTACCGCCGCCACCACCTCACCAACACCTATCCTACTACCCACCTCATCACCCCGCACCACCACAATCACCTCAGCCTCCGGGGCCACCACCCACGCACCCGGCTTCCGGCTCACAACCCCATACCTGCGCTCGTCGCTGTATCGTACGATGTACACACCCTGTATCTTGCCCACGCACCGCGCGCGTGTCTTTTGTCTGTTTGTGTTTTTGCTAGCTACGTATTTTTGTGTTTTTTTCTGTGTGTTTTTTTGTAGTCGCTTGTGCCCGTGTGTCTCTGCTACGCTTCCCACACCACCACCAACCAACACCACCACCGCCACCACATTGTATCGCTGTTTCTGGATATGTACAGATCTGATTGATATCCGTTATCCAATGCTTGTTTTTTTTGTGTGTATTGGGGCGGTTTTGGCTGTGGGCTTGTAATGGTTTTGAAAGAAGGCTTGGATGCACGCTTAACTTCAAGACTTCCTGATGTTCGAAATGGAAAAGGCGAATGGATCTGCTTACGAACTGTGCGTTTTGGGGCGCCTCACTTTGTCATCCTACATACCACTACTGTATTGCTGTCAAGGTATGTATAGATCTGATATGCAATTCTTGTTCGAAATTCTGTGTGCGCTCGGCGGCCGACGCTCGTGGGCGCGTGACCGGACGGCGGGGTTGCGTCGTCAATTGGGGTGTATTGTACTGCGCCGCGTGCCGCGCAATTGTGAGGAGGCTTGTGCGGCTGGTCTTCGGGTCGGCGAAGGCGGTGGAGACCCGCCGCGGGGCTAGAAACAAGGTCGGGATGGTGCGTTGGTGGGCGCGGCCTTTCGCAATTGAGTTCTAAGCTGAGTATTATGTTAATTTGCATTTAGGGTGTGATGAGAGGACTGCGATCTGTGTGCGCTCTTCTGTTGTTATTGTAAGTAGTGGACTCTATTGAAGGTGCTCGCCGCGAGCGGCTTGCCTGTGTGGTTTTCCGAGTTTTCGGAAATTGTAGTGCCAAAATTAATGTCATGTATGTCAAGGGTTATCTCACTTCGCATGCTGGCAAGACACGGAAAATCAACACACAATCTCCCTTTGTATCTAAGTCTAAATGCCGTGAACTGGAAGAAGCCCCGGACTTCTCCTGATGGTAAACGTACTTGTTCGCCTCAGACCGAGCAATGAGAGCCAAACTTGGCATGGTGCTCGCACAGCCTGCGAATAGTTCGCGTCCAGACGAGGAGCCCAGGACGCTTGCGCGGGTAATAATAGTAGGCTCGTGAAGGAAGCGTCTGGAGATTGGTAAACGGGCCTCTCTGCCTCCGCCACTTGGCCTTTTGCGGCCCACGCACACTCTATAGCGTGAGTGCGCTGCGGCCACGCCTTCGAATCAAGTGCCCTATTTTTGAGTTCGCACATCATCGTCATCACTTGCACCGAGGTTTAATTCTATTGAGGAAGTCTCGGAGGACGAAAATACAAGCACCTCGCACCTGCCGAACTGGCAGGCCCAGAGTAGGCGCGCTTCGCACATGGCCCAGATGTCGCGATTGTCGCCGCGCTGCTGGTTGAGATACGCAATTCGAGAGTTGGAGGCGCAGCCCAACGCCGTCGACGTCATTCGAAGGCAGGACAATTAATAACGCCTTTGTCGGTGGGGATGTTCCCAGCTGCGCACGCTTCGCGCTGGAAATAGGCGGCGCCGCGTGCCAGATGGGCGTATCTCAGGCGGCCTTCCGCTGGGAAGCAGAGAAGACGCTGGAAGGGCTTGGACTCGCACGCGCTATAAATACAACACGAGCCTGTGCGTGCGGCATCATCGCGGGGCGACGGCTATGAATGGGTCCACAGCCACTGCGCGATTCTGGCGTGGGGGCGCAGGGGCAAGGAGTCAGGCCCAGAGTGGGGGATCGGGGTGGGAAGCGCGACGCGCTTACGCCTTGCCGACTCCTCCTCCCCTCGTGAATTTGAATTTTCGATCTGAAGACCAGCCGCGCGCTCGGCATGCGCCTCTTGTTCTGGCCGTGCGAAGGGGTTCTCCTCGCGCATGGTGCAACTTGTCGGCCCGAGCTTAAATGACAGAGAGGGGCGCGCGTATAATGCGCTGGGCGCAGCGAATTCGAATCGCGGACGAGATGGAACATGTAACCGGTGAAAGCACGCGGACAGCATGTAAAGAAACTATCAATTCCGGTCGTCGACTGAATGGAACCTTGGAAGTCGGTGCGCGGGTAAGCAATTCAGACGGCCGTGTTCGATTGGAATCAGAATATCAACATACCAGACTACCAGTCAGCAGGGGCGCCGGGGGTTGGAGCTCTTGCCGTCGTTTAGCGGCGTTGTGTCCTTTGACCGCCGACGTTGTTGACTAGGATGACGCGGACAAAGAGTGCGACCTCGCTGGTCAGCACGGAGACGGCTGTAACCAGTGAGTCTCGCAACCTTGATTTTATGGCCAGGAAGGTCACAAGGGTTGCACAAGGGGTTTCTCAGGGGGGCCAACGCATGCTTCACAACGCAGAAGTTTGTTATTTGAACCTGCGACGCGGCACAGTCGCTGACCGCAGCGGAGCCAGCGGCTCGGCGGGCCGGGAATAAGACCTGCATATCGCTCCAGGCGGCGGCCCGCGCACAGCGTCAACTGATCTCTGTTTGCTACTGCATACATGTTATAAAGCCTCTCGAAACATGGAAGCGTAGCCGCTGCTTCGCCCTTCACACTATCAGTACCATGGTCAAAATCACTGGCTATAAAACACACGGTAAGTTCTATCCGATAATATTTATACAATTTTTTTTTATCTGACAAGCTCTACCCTGAAGATGTTCGCTTTCCGACATCACTGACGGGCGATGGCACGGATGCGATGTTAGTCGCTCAATGCTCTACTGAGCGTGCTAATCAGTATGATCATTTTTTAGGAATACTGATTGCGACTACTCGTCTGCTTACGTTGTCCTGCTCACCGACTCGGACTTGACGGGCTATGGAATGACTTTCACGATTGGCCGCGGAAATGATATTGCAAGTGACAATTCCGATATCTCTGATTTCTGCTCATGAAACAAACGATAGGTATGCAGCGCAATCAAAGAGGTTGCGAATCGCCTGGTGGGCAAGGACACCGAGGCTCTCTTCGCCGATATGGGCCAGACATGGGACTACATGATGGCCGACCCCCAGCTGCGCTGGTACGTTGATTCGAATATGCCCCGTAAAAGTATCCCTGAAATAGATGCACAGGATCGGCCCCGAAAAGGGAGTGATCCACATCGCGTCGGGAGCGGTCAACAACGCCATATGGGACATGTACGCGCGTTCGCGACAAAAGCCTCTATGGAAGCTCGTTGTTGATTTCACACCGGTGGGACCAATTGTTTTGTTGGTGACGCGTTTCTCATCCCGTGGTTAGGAGGAGCTTGTGCGTTCAGCAGCGTTCCGTTACATCTCTGACGCAATCACCAAGGATGAGGCGCTCGCGATGCTCAAAGAGCGGGAGTCTGGAAAAGCCGAGCGTGAGGCAAAGGTGCGCGAGCTGGGCTACCCCGCCTATGTCACCTCCGCTGGCTGGCTGGGGTACACAGATGAGAAGGTCGCGCGCCTCACGAAGGAGGCCGTCGCCGCGGGGTTTAACCACTTCAAGATGAAGGTTGGCGCGGACCAGGCGGACGACCTACGCCGAGGGATGCTTATCCGCTCAATTATTGACGACCCGCAGTACCTTCCTGCCGGTTTACCTCTGCGCGATCCTGCTAGTGCGGACCTCCAGGGAAAAAATGCGGGGCCAACGGGCGCGGTGCTCATGATCGATGCAAATCAGGTGTGGGACGTGCAACAGGCGGTCGACTACGTCAAGGGACTCGAGGCGATAAAACCATGGTGTGTAATACTGTGCGCGAGGAGATCGCGACTTATGGTCTGTGCACAGGTTCATTGAGGAACCAACCGCACCGGACGACATCCTCGGGCACGCGGCGATTCGCAAAGCACTGAAACCGCACGGAATCGGCGTCGCGACCGGGGAACACGCGCACAACAGGATGGTGTTCAAACAGTTACTGCAGGCCGACGCGATTGATGTCGTGCAGATTGATTCGTGCCGCCTCGCGGGCGTCAGCGAGGTGCTCAGCGTGCTGCTCATGGCAGCCAAGTGCGCCATTCTTCTCTTTTCCTTGTGGACCCACACAATCTGACGGCGCGATGCCAGATTTGGAGTTCCCGTCTGTCCACACGCGGGCGGCGTCGGTCTGTGCGAATACGTCATCCATCTCAGGTAGGCTGACGCCGTCAGTTTCGCGAGGCTCGCTGACGGATGCGGATATGTCACAGTCTCATCGACTACATTGCCGTATCCGGGACAATGGAGCGCAACGTGCTCGAGTTCGTCGACCACCTGCACGAGCACTTCGTCACGCCATGCTCAATCAACGCGCACGGGCGGTACAACGTCCCGACAAATCCGCACGAAGGATACAGGTATGTAAAACGTACTATTTTTCCGGATATCTCTCAGCCGTTGTCCTAGCATCGAGATGCACAGGACGAGCATCGCGGAGTACGAGTGGCCAAATGGGACATACTGGCAAGGTAGAAAGGCTTAGCTGAGTTAGCTCCCGCTAAATTAGATACTCGGTGACCCTGTTTTGATCCGTTACGAGGTGCGGGCTCTAGCGGCTGATCCGTTATGTCTCTTTGTCTTTTGTTAGAGGTCAATCGTTTCTTTGAGGTGACTTTCCAGACCATCAGTGTGTGCTCGTACGAGTGCAGATCGTGCAGTTATAGACAAAGCAGTGATCTTCGATGGTTTGCTGTACTCCTTTCTAACTTTATGCTTTCAGTGGGCAAGCCTAAGAATACAATCTTCTTAAGTCTTCTTCTTTAAATAGCAGATCACATTTAATTTTTGAGCACTGCTTGGCTGATGATTCCGTATCTTTGTCGAGCTGTACATCGACCAAAACTCTAACAAGACTGCCTAAGCCTTGAGGGGAATACATCTTGTCACTAGAAACGAACATTGACTATGGCCATCTTCGGTGTAGCACCCGACCACGTAGATGATAGCCGCTTTGTTTTGGAGATATATTGAGCTCGGAAGCCGTGGATCCGCGGCTGAAGCAGTAAGAAAATTGCTGATGTCGGTGAAAGTAGCACTGGCGTTTATCATGTAAACTCCGGCAAAAAATCATCGCAGACGCACTTGAGACGCATGGTGTGCAAAGTACAGCGCTGGGGCCGATCATTCCCCCCGCGGCGATAATAATCAAGGAAATGGTATAATTCCGGAGGTGTACCGGCGCGAAGTAATGCGATGAGGGGCAATCCAGTGCAGCTCCCTCAAACTGAGGCGCGGGATGGAACGCAAATCGCACCAAGCCTCGGTCGCCAGGCATCTAATTGTCTGCATCATGTCTGCATCGCAACTCAGAATATAGAAAGTATATCTAGATTAATTCAGCCGTCCACGAACACTAGATAGAGACCATACGACCTGCCTGGGGGCGTACACACGGGGCGCCCACAAAGTCGACAAAGACAAGAGCTGCCTGTTTGCCGGTTCCGTCGGCATTTATAAGAGTGTGTTCTTCGTAGTACATCAAGCTGAACTTCGCTGGTAGGAAAGCATCTCTCGTACGATGCGCGCTCACTGTGATCACCAATCATTGAAATCTTCACCCATCTCATAGTACCTGTGCAGATCAAGTGCAAATATCAGATTATCAGGTCTAAAGTAGGAACAGCGATGCGTCTGTAAATAACGAAGCATCTGATCATCCCAACATCTCATGCAGGCTTCAGCTAACGCTACACGGCGACTCCTTGTTTTCACAATTGTCTTTGACCGAGCCACGTTTCCCAGCTGACAAAACAGGAACTCTTGTGCTAGACTTGATGATGCTTCTTTTGTTATATCCATAGCCTTTGATGTCGATGGGGCATGCAATACGGTGGCTAGGCACTATATAAGTCATGCCGGACATCATGCTAAGTACCACTCCCCAAGCTCATATCTTCATTCGCATCCTTGCACGGTCAAGGCTCTAATTTCTCTCCTTTCTTTATCTATCTCTAGCACCCTTACTAATTATTCGGACGGGATCCACTAATATCGCACATTATTGCTATGCCATTCGTTCCACCTGCTTACATTCCTCAAGTTACCTATCCACCTTATGCATCGCACCCTCGCCACCCAGTTGGCACACTCCATTACGAACAAGACTACAACAACGACCTGACGTCCATGAAGATTCAAATCCGAAATATATTGAAACGGAACGGCCTTGCGGGGGTGCGGGCGGGGTTTCCATTCCACTGTGTCCCGGACAGGCACGGGCGCGAGCTGGCCATGTCGTACACCCCCTATAAGTTCGAGTTCCGCGAACACTTCCACTCGTTGGAGCAACGATCAGGGTTTAGGTCTGTGACCTTCCAATACTCCCCTCCTCCTCCGCGGCCGGGCTCGCGAATGCATGACTGGAGTATTGTCGTCCCCGAGAGACAGTCGCTGCACTACTCGCATACGCAGAGTACGTCTGTCGCTACTCCCTCTCTGTGCCTAACCAACTGTTTCTCTCTCAAGGGGCTATTGCGCACGTTCAGGTTGATCCGCTGGTCATGGAAACAAACTTCGGTTTCCTGTTCATGACGAACCCTCTCATACTGCAGGAGGCGCTGGCTCTCTCCATCGAACTTGGCGTGTTGATCACGATAGTTCCAAACAGGAAAACCCCGCCGTACAGTCCTGAGGAGATTCTGTTCTTGAGAACTGATGTCCATGGGCCATCTCAGGTTGTCTGCACGTACACCCCATGAAATGCAGATATACGAAGGTATGGACTTCTGCAGATAGGCATTTCTCTCGTCACTGACTGTGTCTTTCGCAACTTAGCGTTGTGACTATGTTAGATTATGACCTTCCCAGGCACACATGTATGGGAACCTGGAGCTCCCGCGGGGTGCGGAGGTGCAGTCCTTCTGCTTCTTGCACCGGATCTCGAGCAACAGCCCACGGCCATCGGATGTACTTTCACGAGCCGTCTTTGAGCCGCCTCCTGAAAAGAGCCGACTTGTTATGCCACTATGCTCCTACCTCCATGCATACGCCTTTCATGAATCATGCCTTATGATTGCATTGTGGACCGTCTTTCACGATTATTTATTTCATTCATTATTAGTATCTATTCGGTTCTAACTTCTACCTCATCATTCACTATCTTAAAATATATCATTCACCGAGTACATAATTACAATCCCGGAAATAGCATTTCTCGATCCCTACAGCACATTCAGAGGTTGTTTAAAAGTCGTTCAAAGCAATTGAAATTCTAAGTCATGAAATCCCCGATCAACATCAGATACGCCTGCAATGTGACGGTCCTCCTATGCTTTGGCAAAATAATGCATTTCCAATATTCGCGCTCACTGAGTTTATTTTTCGGCTATATTTGATAAGAAGCAAGCCCCGTGGATTCACAGAAATATTTGTACTGGCTGTCGGGAATACCTCGGATTAATCGGCATGCGAATTTTTAGATAAAATCCATGGGCGTTCAGCCAGACGAAAAGGTTCTATGACATTGGCGGGTACAGAGAAATCCTCCAGTATGCTCCCTGTTGATATCGAAGGTCCCGTTTCTCCCGAGGTCGTCTCCGAGAAGTCATCCTCCGACACCAGGCAAATCGACAAGGGATCTTTGATCGAAACACCGTCGACCGCCTCGACGATAGATCCACGTACTCCAAGGCAGAAGCATATCTCCCTGCTGCAATTTGTAGCACTTTGCTGGCCACTGACGCTGAATGGGTGGAATGACGGCTCTACAGGTGCACTTCTTCCCCGAATACAGACCGTGTATGAGGTCAGTTTGGGGTACACAGGCACTGGCGGACCACATCTCATGAGGACATACTGCGATAGGTCAAATACACCATTGTGTCCTTGATTTTTGTCTCTGCTTGCGTTGTGCGTATTTATTTCTGGAGATTTCTAACGATGTCAACCTGTGATTCTGATTCTACGCTACAATTTTTGCAGGGATTTATGACGGGGTCGATCTTGAATTTATACATAACCCCTCGCCTTGGGTTTGGAAAGGTGGCCTTATTATATCTTACTAGTGGGAAGATGCTAATAGACATATTCGATTCCTATAGACTTTATTTCTCGGTTCCATTCTCCAAACCTCTGCTTACTGTATACAGGCTCCAGCTCCCCCTTACCCCGCCTTTGTCTTGGGCTATTATATTTGTGGCATCGGGATAGCGCTTCAAGACGCCCAGGCCAATGGCTTCGTAGGGAACCTGAAATACAACGCCGTGTCCAAGATGGGGATCCTCCATTCGGCATACGGTTTGTGCTTTATTCCAATAACTTTTCGTCTACCGCACAGAGCCTGACATGTTACGCCGCAGGACTTGGATTACTCATAGCGCCATTTGTCTCCACCCAATTTGCTCAGATTCCACGGTGGTCATTCCATTTTCTTGTCTCGCTAGGACTTAGCTTGTCCAATGTGGTCCTGCAGCTGGCTGTGTTCAGACTCGGGCCACTCGATGGTAATCCTTTGAGATTTTATAATGAATATACTGTTGTAATTTTTTATTAGATAGTCTCGCCGCAGGAGGTGAACCGCACGTCGCACCTGCGCCCGCTGGGCAGGGCGGTCTTTTCCGTCAAGTAATGAAGAGCTATTCAACTCATTTGATCGCAATATTCATTATCGTGCACCTCGGGACAGCCGTGACGCTTTCAGGTGGGTGGGCTTCGGATAATTGGTTGAATAATGAGTACTGACAACATTTTTGATGTTTAATAGGATGGATTGTAACGTATATCATTGATGTACGAGGTGGAGGACCGTCAGCAGGATATATTTCAGCTGGAGTCTCTGGAGGTATGCAAATATTCATGAGTCAGACTGGTTCGGCGGATTCTGGAAGTATTCTCTCATAGGTGTCGTACTAGGTCGGTTTGCCCTTATCAAGGTTAATCAGAAAGTGAGTACATTTTGCTAGCACCTCGACCGTTCTCGATTAATTGATGCATCAACGTTTAGATCGGCGAACGATACGCGATAATTCTGTACTCTACGTGTTGCGTCGGGTGAGATGTATTCCTTGAACCATGTTGACTTAATCTGATCCTACCCTGTGGCAGGCTCGAAATCATCGTTTGGCTCGTCCCATCGCTCGTAGGCAGTGCGATTGCCGCATGTTTTGTCGGATTCTTCCTCGGTCCCATGTACCCCATTGCCGCAAACCAAGCAGTTCGTATTCTGCCGCCATACTTGCTCACAGGCTCTCTCGGCTGGATTGCAGGGTTTGGGCAGACGGGGAGTGCGTTGCTCCCATTTATGACTGGTGTGATTGCCAACAAGAAAGGCTTGGGAGTAATGCCACCGATGTAGGTTTCCTCGATTAAGTATCTTCTGTTCTAGCAACCAGTGATTGATTTTATTAAATGCCTTTAGATTAATGGGTCTGACGATCTTGATGGGGCTTCTGTGGACGATCGTACCCAATACGCCTTATACTACGGCGGCCTGAGATACAGTTCTCGATTTTCATGATAAAATTCATGATTCTTGCATCATAATTGATTATCCCATATTCTTCCCAACTTTTTGTCGTTGTTTTTCTGTATGATAGCTTTGTGTTGGCTTTTTGAATTGTGATTTCGACTGTACCAAGACTGTACTTACATAGATTTCTCAGAGATTTCACCATGTTTGCTGAATTGGACATATAAGCTCGCTGGGGGTGAGATCGTTGAGGTACTACTTTTCCTTTCTACAAAATTTTTCGCCACATTCTGATGGCAACTTGATGGCAACGCCAGGAGAAAGTGAGCGGTCGGGTCGGGCCGGTTTTTGTCCGCGGCATTTATTTATTTTTGTGCAATGTTTCTTTCGTGCACCCGTCATGCATCAAGCTCAAGTGTGAAACTGTTCTGACGAACGCCTCCATCTGCCCCTAATCAGCGTATCCGCCCATGGAATCAAAATTTTCTGCAATAGGTTCGCGCCGTGTGGAGTTGCCATTCGACATCTATGCTCTCATAATCGACCTCGTCGCGATCAACTATCCACGGCCAGAGAAGGATCTCAAAGCCTTGTCTCTAACTCAACGTTCCCTCGTTGTCCCCTGCCAGAAACGTCTCTTCCAATCGGTCTCCTACTCTGACAAGGCAGCTCGAAAACTTATGGAGATCCATGATGCATCTCCCCACCTCGCTGACTATGTCCGTTTCCTATACTTTTCCACCAATCACAAAGCAGATCAAACCCGCCCTAACGAAACTATGGCGGCATTC
The DNA here is from genome assembly GCA_016801325.1 of Hypholoma fasciculare. Classification (NCBI taxonomy): domain Eukaryota; kingdom Fungi; phylum Basidiomycota; class Agaricomycetes; order Agaricales; family Strophariaceae; genus Hypholoma; species Hypholoma fasciculare. The sequence goes on from JAEKIV010000236.1 coordinate 19,196, forward strand.
CTGAGTAAGTTTCGAAACTTATCAGGGCTGGAACTCGACTTCAGGATCAACGAAGTGAGTCAGCGTCAGTATGATTGGAAAAATCTCGACCATTCGGTGGCCACGGCGCTCCTTGCACTTCTCTCATCTCAGCCTCGACTCGAAACTCTTGCAATCTACATGATCAGGAACTTCCCTTCGCAAGGAATATCAAACTTTGCAAAGTATAGACAGCATCTCAGAGATCTCACCATGTACTCGGTAACGGTCAGTTCCACCGACAACGTGGAAGCCAACGATCTCAAAGTCTCGGATACAGTCGCGATAAGCCCCGGAAAACTTGTGAAATGTACCTTTGGGACTGACATTCGTAAAGCTTTGTCAATCCTTAGTGGGGACACTGGCTCACCTGCCCAAAACCATCCGGTATTGGACTTCTCTGTGATGCAGACTTTGTTCGTCGAGTGGAAGAGTCAAGACGATCTCGCAGGGACCAAGCTACTATTGCAATCTTCCCCTCATCTCCGCAAACTTCAAGTTGAACGTGAGTGTAATCCAATTTTATGCGAATTATTCACTCATATTACCTTCGTGCCAGTTCCTAAAGGCAGCAGAATGACGTTCAGAGGTCTGGCTACTGCGATCCTCGGCGGGCCATCACAGGGTATCAAGGAATTGCGGTTAAGTTCTAGTGAACCGGAAGAGAATGAGGACGATCCGCTCTATGGCGTATGCCGCGAACTCAAGCGGCTCTCCAAGAACGTGAACGTTCTTGAAGATCTCGACATCTTTCTCAACATTCACTGCTCCGAGGCGGATACTGTCATCCACGAGACGTGCATAGCCATCGGCCGGCAATGCAAAGCGCTCGACGCGATTGTGGCCAATGGAAACGCTTTTCCGGCGCTCCGAAAGCTGTCGATATACATTTTGGTGGCGATCCGAGATGACCCCGAATTCCCTGAGACGATGCTGGAACGGCAGTTCCGCCAGGCGGCCATGCAGGTGGAGAAAGCGTGCTTCAAAAAGTTACAGGCGCTTTCCGATCTCAAGTTCTTTTTTACGCTGGAGATGGAGTGGACATTGGGATGATTCAAAAACGCCAACTTTACGATAATGCCCAAGATGACGCGCTTCCGTATATGCGTCATGTTCAAGCCATGTTCCGGCCTTTATGATCAGAAGTGTAGTATTGAGAATCTATTTTATTGAGTATTTACGCGGCCGCTCCTGAGATGCTCAGTAGAGGGCGTGTTCCTGTTACGTAATTAAAATTAAATTCAGACCGACTCCAGGAATATTGCGTTGGACGTTGACTCTTTGTTGACCCTCACCGGCCTCACCCGACAGCCTGAACCAAGTCTGCGAAAGCTCACGGTACTCATCGAAGTGGAGATACTCGGTGCCTCGACTCTTACAGTGGCGAAGGTTGAAAGCTTTGAATCAAACTTCAAGCAGGCGGTTACACAAGTGGAAAACGAATGCTTCATGGACGTACAGACACTTCTCAATCCTGAACATTTCAGCTTTGAATTCAAGATGGAATGGGTGGTAGAATTTTGAATGGGCATGTTTTTTCAACTTTTTGGAATGATCTGAGAACATACAAACCAGTGATGTACTCATGTCCAGAATTTACCTAGCAGTGTATACTGCCACTCGCCTATATAATGCCCCCTGTCAAATCTTGTTTTCGTGTGTGCGCCGCCAAAACGACGACGAAACAGTAGTACTATGTTCCCGTTACGTAACTAAATCCAGACCGTGGCCAAGAGTCAAAGCGTGGGGGCCGCCTCATTGCACCGTGACGTTGACGTTCAAGAACAGCGTTGAACGGGCCTCTTCTGAAAGTCTGAACCAAGTCTGAACATTCTCAATCATTCTGACTTCAGTAGCACCGTCGGTTGATATCAAATCAACATCAATCGATGACCATCTCCACCTGCCTCTAAACAACATACTCACTCGCACCATGGAATTGGCAACATCCCCTGGAATAACTCCGCCCTCTCTCAAGCTGCCATTTGATATCTACGCCCACATTATCGACTCCCTCGTGGAATACAAGGATACACCACCTAGGAATGAACTCAAAGCTTTGGCCTTGACCCATCAGGCTTTTGTCGCTCCTTGCCAGAAACTCCTCTTCTGGTCGGTATTCTATTCGGTAGAAGCTGCGCGAAAATTGGTGGAAATCCACGAGTCACGACACATCCCCTCATCTTGCCGGCTATGTACGGCAACTTTACTTTTGTAAACACCATGGCAGAATCGAAATAGGTTATCCTAGCGAATTCACAGTGGAATTTCTTAGCAAGTTCCATGATCTCTCTGAGCTGATACTTACTTTCACTGAATCAAGACTGCATCTGTTTGATTGGAAAAATCTCGATCCCTCGGTAGCCACATCGCTCCTCGTTTTGCTCCGATCGCAATCCCGACTCGAAAAACTTGAAATTTCCGGAATCAAAAATTTCCCTCTACAAGGAATTCTATCCTTGACAAGCTACAGACAACCTCTCAAAGCACTCAGCATATTCTCTATAACGGTTGACTTTACCGATGATGTTGCAGCACAGATTGCGGATTTTGAAGCTTCAAACTCCATCGCGACGGGTCACGGGCGCCTCGCAACTTTCAAGTTATTTTTTGGAATTGGTGGTGGCACTCACGATGCGTTGTCACTTTTGACAGGATCCCCAGACTCGCCTGCCAAAAACCTCCCCATTTTGGATATTTCTTCAATCGAACGCTTGTCCGTTAAGTGGAAGCACCCCAATGACCATACGTGGACCAAGCTGTTAATGCAGTCTTCCCCTTACCTTCGTACATTCAATGTCACACGTCAGTACAATTTTTTTTAAAAAAAACTGGATGCTTAAAGTGCACTTTTGCCAGTCGCTATGACTAGCAGAATGACTTTCAAAGGACTAGCCACAGCAGTCCTCGACAGACCTTCACATTTTCAAACGATCAATAGCATGCGTCTACATTCCGCCGCACGAAAAAACGTCGATCCATTCTTCGGTCTAAATCATGAATTTCAGCAGCTATCCGGAAACGTCAACGCGCTCGAAAACATCGACTTATCCCTCATTGTATGCTGCTCTGATGCGCGTACTACAATATTTTATGAGATGTGCGCATCCGTCACCCAACAGTGCAAAATGCTCGATGCGATTCTAGCCAATGGAAATGCCTTCCCGGCACTGCGAAAGCTCACTGTAGAGATTGAAATGCTGATCTTCGAAGGCTATCCTCTTTCGCCGTGGGAGACTAGAAACTTTCAATCACAGTTCAACGCAGCGGCTACACAGCTAGAAAACGAGGGTTTCAAGGAAGTACAGACACTTCTCAATCCTGAACATTTCAGCTTTGAACTCAAGATGGAATTGGTGGATGGATTTTGAATGGGCATTTTCGAAATAATTTAAGGACGTGCAAACTGATGTACTCGTGCCCAAAATTTACCCAGAATCAGTGGATACTGCCACTCACCTATTGCTCGCCTATTGCTGTTGTATCGCTGGGGCATTTTTCGAATGTTTTGCAACAATCGGGGCAGGGTTTAGATCTAGTTTTCATGCACGCCTGGTCAGAAAGGCAAATAAACAGGAGTCTTCACGATCAATCAGTCCACGTCGAGCCTTCGAATTCAGGTTCAGGTCGGGTCCCGACTCGGCGACCGCGACGCGTTCAGAGCACATGACCAAATTGAATTTTGATCCTCTGAATTCTTTTGCTCTTCACCTCCACCGATGCCTTCCGCTCTTCGCTCTCTGCCCCCACCATCGAAAAAGAGGAAAATCGTGCGCGTTGACAATGCCCAGTCAATAAAAAAGCTAGAGGAAGAGCTCACAGCCGCCGTAGCTGAGAATCTATCATTGAATCCTCTAGCAGATCTGCTAGCGCTCGCTTACAGCGTCGAGGATCCTCATGACACCTCCAAGGCGATCTACGCTCTCTACAGGGTCTTTGTGGTGATTATCACTAACAACAAACTCGGGCTGGGTGGCGATGAAGCTGCAAAAGTTGTGAAAGCATGGATATGGGAGCGACTGCAAGCTTATGTCGATTTTTTGGGTGGGTTGCTGCAAGATGAAGAGAAGTTCTTACGGGTGAGTCATGAACAATATCTCGCCGGTGCGCGTCAATTTATCTCTATTGTAGACTTCTGCACTACAAATTATGTTTTCCCTGCTGAAACACCTGTCGACTTCATCCACCAGCTCATCAAACCTGAAAACACCGCAACCTCAATTCCACACCTCCCACTTTCGAAAAATCGTCTCAGCTCTGCTCCTGTGTCCTTCTTCGACAAGAAAATCTTCCGAGACAAATGCGGCTGCAGGCTTGTTGATCCCTGATGTTCTGGCTCAATTTTACGACACTTGGTTCAGTGTTTACGACGACATTCGGTGGTTCTTCCTTCGCGAATCCGCGTACGTCTTTACTCCCATTCAAATTCATTTTTTCTAATCTAGTGTTAATCAGAACTCTGCTGAACAACCACCCTGGAGACGAATATCCTAATATTGCATTGAATTTACTCTCTATCCTCGAGCGTCTCTCGACCTTCCCCACAGAGCAAAGTGAGCTCAACGCCTGGTGTGTCACTGAGCTTGGTTCAAAACCTCCCAAACCCAAAAAGTCGAAGAAGGCCACCGCAGATGCGGAGTCATCGTCAGACGAAGAAGAGAAGGGAGACCAGGAAAACGACGGAGAGAACGATGACTGGCGGAAGTTCTTCGATGACGAGCCTGCCACCGCAGGCGACGGGAAGGCGAAATCCAGCGGCGTTCGGCTGCACAAGATGACGATACACCAGTCATTGCATTCGTTGTCGTCCCATCGAGCGGTGTTCACGCGCGCCTGGCTTACCTTGCTCCCCCGGCTGTCGGTCAGCGGGAATGTAGAGAAGACGAAGGCATTGGCGGCGAGGGCGCTCAATCTCATGCATCGGGGTGTTATGCCGCATCTCACTCGTGCCATCCTTGCAATGGACTGGATTAGTGCCTGCGTCGACATGGGTATGTTCGCACCTATGTCGCTGTCTCCGCTGCGCTCATTTCCTGTAATCAGGTGGTTCTGTGGGCCTGCTTGCCCTGAATGCGCTGTTTGTACTGATCAAAGAATATAATCTGTATGTCTTCGTTCTTTCTTAGGGTCGTTACCAAAAACCTGACACCGCAACAGCGATTACCCATCATTCTATACCCGTCTATATGCCTTCCTTGATCGCGAAGTCCTTCATCTAAAGCATCGCTCGCGGTTCTTCCGACTGACAGAACTATTCTTGAGCTCGACGTGCGTACATTAATTGTTCATTTTCACTCTCGGGCTCACTTGTTCCGTTTAGGCATCTCCCTGCCACCCTGCTGGCCTCGTTCGTCAAAAAGCTTTCCCGATTGTCACTCAACGCCCCACCCGCGGCCATTGTTATGGTCATACCCTTCACATACAACATCCTCAAGGCGCACCCTGCCCTGATGGTGATGATCCACAGGGTAGATGTCGACGAATCCAACGGTCCGTCGTTCTCGTGTTTACATCTAGCTCGCAGGCTCTGATCATCGTCGCAGATCCTTTCCTCGACGAAGAGACTAACCCAACGCAAACGAACGCGCTGGATAGCTCCCTTTGGGAGCTTATGTCGCACACGGCGCACTACCATGCGCCGGTGTCCACGATGTGCAAGATTTCCTCGGAGGCGTTCACCAAGCCGAGGTATACGATGGAAGACTTCCTAGACCACACCTACGGCACGGTACGTCCGGATTGGATATTGTTCTAGCGTGTCGCTGATGTGTTGTATGCTTTGTCTAGCTCTTCGAGACGGAGGTCGGGCGGAAAATTAAGCGCGAGCCTGCGCTGGCGATGGAGTCGAGTCGTACTGTCTTTGAGGATACAGTGCAGGAGGAGGGCGAGGGCGAAGATGCTGCCGATGGTACGAAGCAACATGACACCGTCAGTGAACTGTGGACGTTCGCATGACCCCACGTGTGTCATATTTGATATAGATTAGAATAGGTTCTGAAAAGCAGGAGGCTCAGAAGACAACTGGTGTTGTGTTGAAATACTCGATTGTCCGGCTACTTGAACAACATAAATCACAACATATCGAAAACGAAAGAGCAGTACAATGCCCAGCATAGCATGGTCGATAAATACGTACAGAGAGTCAATCTCTTGAATAGAACAAACGCAACATCTGAACCTGCCAGCACACCCAGCGTGAAGGTGATCAGTACTTGTTGAAGAACCACTCGACGGACGTGCGGCCTAGCGACATGTCGGCGAGGGCAGCGAAAGCGGTCGGCGTCAGGTCGATGTCGCCGATCGCGCATGCCTCGCAGCGGTCGACAATCTTGACTTGGATCGACTTGTCCCCGTGCTTGACGGTTGCGGTGAGCGGGATGTGGCACTGAGATGCGGTGTCGCAGTTCAGCAGGCCGTCGCCGCCGATGTCGACGAATTGTGAGCCGGAGACGACGGTCTCGAACACCCCCGCTTGGTTGAGGGCCTTGCGCCCCGGGACGAAGGGACCGCAGATGGGGTTGCTACGTAGGAGCGTGATGAGCATTTCTGCACCTCCGTGATAGTATTAGTGCGAGAGATAGACATACCGGTTCATCTCGCCCGCTGTCGCGCCTGGCCACGCGTCGTACATGATCTTCGAAACGGCGGCGGTGAAGGAGGAGTCGTCATATGTATCTCCGCACGCGCCGAGGCCTTGGCCGCTACGAGACGAAGTGAAAAGATGCGGGTCAGCGGGAATGGCAGAGTAGGACTACGCTCAGGGCACGCACTAGAACGTCATTTGACCGGTATGGACTTCGTTGTAGAGCGCGTTGTCTGCGTTGTTGTACGCCTTGGAGAGCTGCAGCAGGAAGGGGTCGGCCGCGGAGGTTCTGGTCGCTGCGGGGGCCGCGCCGGCCTGGGTGGCCGTGGGCCAGTTCGACGGCTTGAGGTTGCTGCCGTTCGAGGTGTTGGAAGTGGCGGTGGAGCTCGCGGTATGGCTGGTCTTGGTCGCAGCAGCCTTGGTGCTAGTACTCGTGCTCTTCGCGACGGAGGTTGAGCTACTCGAAGCAGAAGCGCTCGTGCGTGCGGCGCATGATTTTCGCTGTCGCGTGGTACCCGCAATGGCCCTGTTGTAATTCGATGTCTCCGAGAGCTCCCTGACGCTGTTCAAACGATTGTGGAGGCGCTGATGCCGCCTGAACGACGCGCCGTCGGAGTGCGCCGCGACGGAGGCAATCGCGGCGAAGAAGACGACGAGGAGCGGCAGGAATGCGGTCATTGAGGTACGCTGACAAAACATAGCATGTAGGAGAAAGGAGTGGAGGTGTCGCCTGGCGATGAGGAGGGAGGCGTCGGACGAGAGGAGCAGCCACACCGCTCACTGTCGTCGTCGCCGTGTTTTTGTATCATTTCAATTTGTTCTCGCATCGCCAATAGTCTCCTTCTCAGACCAAATAAAAGATGACAATCGATCTTATAATATACATCGCCAAGCCATCATGTCACAGAACATGATGTGGCTGTGCCCTGATATCAATCATCGAAGCGTTCTAAATTCGCGGGACGGACGAGGGGGGGACTGGAAAAAGTAAGGACAAAGTTGAAATAAGTACAAAAGGTAGCTGGATTTGAGCGAAGGACTGCATAACGCAGTTGCTTCCCAAAAAATTACATCCCACGCGCGTCAGAAGGTAAACTCCCTGGGCTTCAAGTTCGCCATTTCAAGTGCATGTGAATCCGGACATTCCAAGTCCATGCTTCGTTCTCAATTCGTTCTCGTCAAAGGGCGTCTTTAATACGGGCTTCTGTATCAGCCGAGCCGAAGAGGGCTCAACACGTTATTAGTCTATGCGTCGCGGGGTTCGGGGCGCTATCGCCCACAACCCGGTCATGAGCGCCATCATCCCGACCAGCCTATTTCACAACAGGGACAAGAACGGCCGACGATCAGGCCCCAATATCAACGACGAACGAGTCAAGATGGTGACGTACAGAGGCTGCAGCGTCTTGATGCCGTGCTTCTGCGCAATGGCACCGGTCATGAACGGCAGGACGGCGCTTCCTGCCTGCCCGAATCCGGCTATCCATCCTATCGAACTGGTGAGGATCCACCGAGGTAGGATCCGGCCCGCCTGATTCATCACGATTGGGTACATTGGCCCGAGCAGGACGCCTACGATTGATACGGCCACCGCATTTTGGATGAGGGATGGTACGAACCAAATGGTTAGCTCCAGCCTATGGAAGGGAATTAGTCAGAGATCATGGAGCGTTGACGGGAAAATACTTGCGCGATAGCGATGCCCGCGTATATGAAGAGGACTAGGCGTTCGCCGACCTTGTTTCTCATCATCAGAACTTTGTACATACGGAGGGAATAATATTCTACCTTCTTGTTCACCCACAGAAGAAGAATGCGACCAACACACAGACCTAAACAGATAGTGTCAATGGTAGGCAAGACGAAAATGATGTTTTACTGACCACCAAAGAACCCAGAAGAGATGTAGCCGGAAGAGCTACCACCCTTTCGAACGTCGATAATGAAAGTGACGATCCAACCTACGGGTACCCTTGAATTTGTGATAACAATAATAGGCGCGGTCTGCTGACCTCCGATTGTCACTTCCACTCCAACGTAAATCAGAACGAAGAAAGCGAACAAGTGCACAGATCGCGTCATCATGACCTGCTTGAACGTGCCGTCTTCGCCTTCGACCCTCTCGGGTATTATCTCCCCGGCCAATGCAAGGCACTCTAATTCCGAGGGTCAATTCAGACATCGTGCGCTCGGGGAGTTGACGCACCGTCTTGCGTCTTTAGTTTGAAGACTGCTACGAGGAGAACGGTGTTCGAAATTGCTATTCCCAGAGAAATGAGGAAGTGGAAGTTCCATCGGTGGATTTGGGCGAAGTGTGTGGCGGCAAGGGGAGAGAGGAACGCCCCGAGACCGTAACATGCATGCAGGATGCCCATCTTGGTTTCAGGCCGGCGTGATAGTGTTGCGACGAAGCCGTTTGCTTGGGCATCCTGTGGAAAGATGGAAACGTATTAGAGGACGCAGGCACATTGTCAATTGTAGTACCTGAATGGCTATCCCAACGCCGTTGATGGTGTATGCTAATACGAAGACGGGAAACGGCGGCGCTGTAGCCTGTATGCTGTATGCTATCACTTGACATAGCGAGGCCAAGACAAGGGCCTAAAAGGTAACATTAAAATTAGGATAACTACAAGGGTATTAAAACACTGGCCTTTCCGAATCCGATATAAGGTGTTAAGTACATGTTGGCCACAGCACCTCCTACAAAGCCCTGTGGACTTGTTGGAGGACAGTACACCGATATATGCATTGCACTTACGATGCACGCAAACACGAAGATCAACGATACAACTGTGAAGTCGACCTAGGCGCAATATGGTATTAGAATGTCATACACTGGATTGATGAAAACACTGACATGATAAACCTCCTGTATGCGGGGCAGCAGAGGGCCGTTTGTCCCATCGTTCCAACCCGCGAGCATCAACGTCCACAGCAAGGTCGCGTACTGGAAACGCGCCAGCTTTCGCTGCGCACGAGTCACCCTTGCGCCTGTTGCATTCGATCGAAGCGAGTTCTTGTCTGCGTCCGCAGGCGATGGAGCAGAGACGTTTATATGTTTTGGGAGAGATTTGTGGCTTGTCGTCGCGTCGAATCCGTCTTTTAGCGAAGCTCCCGTTACTTCTGCTGACACTTGGTCCTTCCTCGAGTCTAAAGTCTGTAGTTCCATGATGCGCCCCTTCTTGAAATTGAGATTCGCAGTCTTATAACAGGTAATTTGCAGCCGTGCCAACTGGGGTTGACGTTTCGCCGATGTTAATCCGGGTTCTCGACGGTTTCCAGATTGAAAAGCGGTAAACCTCTGATGCGCGGGTTAACCTGACCACCTGGCCTGTCCGATCTCAGTGGAAATGTGTACGAGTCTTTAGCCGAGATGGGCATGCAGAAGCAATGTGGGTGACAAATTCAAGACAAATTCGTGAGAGGTTCAATCATAATCGAAGTTGCGGGTTTTGAATTGGACAACGTATGCCGTTAACGTGTGCTTACGCACCGTACTTTGAGGAGCCATTGTATGTTATTTAGTGGGATAATATCAAGCTAGTTCGCGCTAGGACTGCTGGAACTGAGTGACGAGGAGCAATACGAGGCTGAGAAAGGCAATAATTGCTCATTCAGTGTAGTTTTCTATTTAGGGCAGGGTGCGGTTGGGGTGCGGTGTTCCTGCCCGTCCTTATGCTTGGTTTCCCTCGAAATTCCGCTTTCTTGGACTTGTAAATGTAGATGAGCTCACACCCATTTTCGGTGCCAAGTTCCAACTACGAGGACACGTAGAGACACGTCGACTCCACGTTTATTCGTTACGAGTCGACGTATTCTTTATTTGTTGAATTTATGCTCAGAACTTTGCCAAAATTTCAACAAAATTTGTTGATTTCGATTCGACGGCAAGTATGCAGATAGGCTCTAAACTCGCTCCAGTTTTCTTGAACGAATCACAGATACATCAACGACATTTCTGGGACGATCGACTGCTAATCAGCCTGCAGACTATGAGCAACGTGCTGAGGAAAGTGCCTCATCCATCTGCAGACAGGGTATATAAGCGTGTTAATACGTGAAATAAGCAAAACTCGCCTCGAATTTAAGTTGTTTTGAACCTCCAGTGTGCTGTATCTGCGAGGTGGAAGTAAGAGCGTCAATGAATAAAATTCACCGAGTATCACAGACAAGCTGCCCATTCCGGTCGAGAGACGATAAGATGAGACAAGTCGCTGGCATGGTCATAGCCTTATAGAAGAGTGCAAAAGAATTATGGATTAGATATAAAGCAGGGTGACCATCCGAGAGCTAGGGAGCGAAATGATATACAGGGATTGGATGCTAATGCGTTCGTATGGACCATCAACTACCTTAAAAAAAAAGCACGTGTGAGATAAGGTATACAAGAGAAATCAGAGTAAAGACGTACTCAAGTTATGACGAAGCATCCTTTCCCTTCTGAGGAGCATTATCCGCCTCGACAACTTCCAACAGGCGCCGGGAGCTGGCAGGGCTAGTCTCATTGGCTATCGTCCGACGCTTGGCCTGTATGGCTTGCTGGTACTCCCTCATCGGTACGCCGCCAAACAATGGCTCGTCCAGCAGTTTCAATTTAATTTGGGCATTCATCCAGCCAGGTGCGAACAGTGGGTTCTCGACGGGCCTGGTGGGGTGCAATCTTGCGTACGTGTGCTCACGACAGACGCGGAGGAAGCGCTCTGGAGTCAGACCGCGCGGGCCACGGAATTTGCTGAAGACGGCGTTTTTGTGGTCCTCGGTGAGTTTAGCACCCAGTGAGACGTAGGGCTTGAGCTGCAGCGGGTGGTGAGATCACTAGGAAGTGTCTAGGGAAGGTGGCACACACCTCGCTCTCTTCGATATCCTCAATTTGCGGCGCAACGTACACGCGCACCTTCTCGTCTAGTAGCTGGTATTTGGAGCTTCCGCGGATGACATGTCGTCCCGGCGCGCCTGTTCGTCGTCCACCAGGGAGGTAAGCCTGACGTGTGCCTGTACCAAGGTCAGTTGGGCATAATAGAGCAATTTTCGAGTGAAATTACCTTTGTAGTAGTCCTTGTTTCCTCTCTTGGGCGTCAAGGGCGCCCTGGAGGCCTTTGAAAGGCGGGCGACGGTTGGAAACATGAGGGTATATGTCCAGAAAACCGGTTGATGGGCAAAATCGCTAACGGAAATTATATTCTCACGCTTCTCTTCTGTGACGCCATCTCATATTCACTATCTATGTAACGGCTTTGAGGTCTGCACCATTGAAACACGAAGAAATGGGAAAGAAGAACTCAAAAGAGCAGGTTTCAAGCAGTTCGAAGCATAGGCGTCCCAAGAGCTCAGGCCGTCCGCCAGGCAAAGTATTTACTGGCCACAAAGGGCGAGGAAAGGACCTTACGGGCCAGTCTACTGCTGACATTCCCGGGGTCCAAGATCGGCCAGAAAGCGCAGTTGATGAGGTAGAAGAGGAAGACGACGAGGAGGGATCTACGGAGGGTGAGTTTCATCTGTCTTTAAAGCCAAACTTTGGCTGATTCAGACCTGAAATAGAGGACGAAGACGATGTGAAAATTGAAGTTCCTCTGGCCATGTGGGTGAGATTTTATACTTCACGGATAAATTCACGTTGTTCATCTCATGCAGGACTTTGACCACTGCGATCCTCGTCGATGTTCTGGGAAGAAGTTGTCTCGGCTCGGCCTCATAAAAGAACTGAGGGTAGGCGCGCGATTCAGAGGCATCGTCGTTTCGTACGCGATCTACACATCTCGCCGCCCATACGATCATCCTGACAAGTGATAGGCCCAAAGGCAAGCAAGTCATCAGCCCTTCAGACCGCGACATCGTTCTCTCCGCTGGACTTGCCGTAGTTGAGTGCTCATGGGCGCGTTTGGACGACGTCCCGTTCAACAAAATCTCCAGTCCGCATGAAAGACTGCGTACGTTGTCTGTTCCTCATTTGAGAAACTTGACTCAATAAGAATCTAGTTCCATATCTTTTGGCCACCAATCCCACGAATTACGGCAAGCCCTGGCGCCTAAACTGCGTCGAGGCTCTCGCCGCAGCTTTTTATATCACTGGCTTCGATTCCTACGCCGAGAAGCTACTCGGCTCATTCGGATGGGGCGGGTCGTTCTATAAAGTGAACGAGTAAGGCTAAACCCAGGTTTGCCGTGAAACCGCTGACATGATTACAGAACTTTTTTGAAGCGATACAAGAAATGCACCACCGCGGAAGACATGGATGCCGCTCAAGAGGCGATCATGCAAGAGCTCGAGGAGAACTGGAATGAATCGAGGAGAAATAAAGGTCGGCTTTCTTGTACGCGCTGCAACGCTGGTTTTAATGACTGACGCTGCCTGTAGAAGAAAGCAAAAATCTGTCTTCAGAAGACCTGCTCTTTGCCAATCCTAATCACGCCATCATACCCAATGACTCGAGCGACGAAGACGAAGACGAAGACGATGAAACGGGCCCACCAGACTCGGAATCAGACAGAGAGCAGGCTCAGGAACGCACGAAGGAATAGTAACGATCAAAGGTTATGTTATGTCTGAGCAATTGTATACATATATGTTGTCAATAAACTTATCCTTGTGCTGTGTTTTTTCATTGCAGGGGAAACAACAGAGTCTTTAAACTTCCTCTCAGCATCGCAAATCTTTTTGCGTCCAAAGCAAATGACACCACATCAAGCTTGTTTTCCAAAGATTTAGATTTTGGACTCGTGTGTTACAAACACTACGACAATACAACGCTATACTACGACGGTGCTATCTAATGCAGAACCATTCAAAGTCATAAACAGATTAATCGAGATCAGCGAACTCGCGCTCCAAAAGAGCCTCCATATCGTCAACAGCGCGGCGCTCGACGGCCTCAGCATGGCCGTAGCGGATCTTGCGCATCCTGCCTTCGCCGTACTCACGACGCACAGGGGCCACTTGTGGCTGCTGCTGCTGCTGCTGTTCCTCAACTGCCGCATCGTGGTGAGGGTGCGGGTGGTGGGGGTGCCTGCGGTGGTGGGGATGTTCAGGAGTAATCTCGCGACGAACAGGCGCGGCTTGTGGCTGCTGCTGCTGCTGCTGTTCCTCAACTGCCGCATCGTGATGAGGGTGCGGGTGGTGAGGGTGCCTGCGGTGAGAGGGGTGGGAGGGGTGCTCAGGAGCAATCTCGCGACGAACAGGCGCGGCTTGGGGCTGCTGCTGCTGCTGTTCCTCTACAGCCGCGTCGTGGTGAGGGTGCGGGTGGTGAGGGTGCCTGCGGTGGTGGGGGTGCTCAGGAGTAACCTCGCGACGAACAGGCGCAGCTTGCGGCTGCTGCTGTTGCTGCTGCTGCTGTTCCTCAACTGCCGCATCGTGGTGAGGGTGCGGGTGGTGAGGGTGCCGGCGGTGGTGGGGGTGTTCAGGAGTAATCTCGCGACGAACAGGCGCCGGTTGTTGTTGCGCTTGACCCTGCTGCTCCTCTACAGCCGCGTCGTGGTGCGGGTGCGGGTGGTGAGGGTGCCTGCGGTGGTGAGGGTGTTCAGGAGTAATCTCGCGACGAACAGGCGCAACTTGCGGCTGCTGCTGTTGTTGTTGCTGTTCCTCAACTGCCGCATCGTGGTGAGGGCGCGGGTGGTGAGGGCGCCTGCGGTGGTGGGGGTGCTCGGCAGGAAGCTCGCGACGATCGTAGGTCTGTGTCTGTGTCTGTCCCTGGTCCCCATCGACGTGAGGGTGCCTATGCTTCTTCGCCAGGTGATGTACACTGCTGCAAAGGTAAGGAGATTAGGACGAACGCATAGTTAACGTAGGAAATTTTGTACCTGATAATGTGCATAGGATTGGTACGCCTCACCAGCTCAAAGTCATTGGAATCCGTGACGGAGCGTCTGTGAACAATTCCATCAGTCAATGGCGAAGTAGATGGCCCGTAAATATTTTTGCTTACTCATAAAAGTCATCAGAGGCTTGAGCGAGAGCAGAACCAGCAAGGAGAGCGACAGTAGCGACGGATGCAGTGAATTTAACCATGTTGAAGAGATTTGAAAAGGATAAAAAAGAGAAAGCGTGTAAGAAAGCGTGTATTGATTGGATGAATGGGTGAGACCAGCTGAGGAACCATTTCGTTGCACCTCCAGACTTTATACTCCTCAGTTAGACCCATAGGGCCCTAATATCGCCCTTATCTGCTGGTCTGTTACATCACGGTGTCTGTAATTCGGTTCCTTTGGAGCGATTTACGGGCTGTGTCGGCTTAAATTTTACGGTTGGAGTAAAGATTTGGCTGGGCAAACCGCAGTCAGACGACCGTTTCGCTTAGATGGTCGCACTGCCGCTACTCGTGCTGGTGCTTTGGAACGTGTAAGAACTGCTCAGTATTTTCCAATCTAGCTGGAGCCCCTCATTGTACAAGGATTATTTCTCTGTAAATTTGAAGTGTTTGAGATATGTTTCCACATATTTATAAAGCTCCATTCAAGCCGGATTTTAGCCAATTCGAGCGGTGCACTATGAGCTTCAACGAGGCGCTATGTGTGCTGCACATTTACGTTACATCAGTGTTATAAATAGCCTCGATCGGCATTGCGGTGCACCTTCATTTTCATGTGTCGTCCATTCCGCATTTGACGGCCTTCAAGAATTGGAGCTTTATTACTATCAGTTCAGCTTCACATACACTCCAATGTCCAAAAATCTGAAAAGCAGAGATACATCGATGGTTCAGCCTCTATGTAGCCAATATGTCCAATCAGGTCCAATCTCGCAAGTGAGCGGGAAAATCCCAAACGCCATTTTTCGGTTAAACATACGCCTGCGTGTACGGCTGTGTACGGGTTTTTGCAATATGTGCGAAGTTCGGAAAGACTAGTGGTTTGGAACTGGTGCCAAGCAACTCAAGTTTTTTGTATGAAACTGACGTGGGCATCGTGGTGCGCGCTCGAGGAAGCGTCGCATATATCCTGGCCGCGTTAGTCTCCACACGTCTGAGTCGCGCGAGGCAAAGTTCGCAATATTTGAGAGACATAGGGCTCATAGCTCTATAAGCCCTATATCTCTCAAATATTGCGTATACATGGTTGAGATTCGCCACGACGGGGGCTATTAGCAGCGTGCATGACAAGAGGTGTCAAGCGTCTGAAACAATTTAAAATATGATCTGAAGATGTGAAGGTCGTCAAGGCATAGTCGAATTGAGATGGCGAACGCCGGGAAAAGGTTTGGGGGTGATATCTGACGATGTCTAGACCTATGTGTCTCCCCGCATGGCCTTTGAACGTTGAACCTAGATACCAGAGTCTGCAGTGAAGATTTGCACTGACACTATAACGAATTGTGCACTAAATACTATGCGTATAGCTGCAACGACAGGAGGGCGTGTAATTGCGTACAACTTTACGCCGTCGATTCGTGCAATGATGAAATCAGACCCTCCGCTAGGCATCACTTACGCTGCTTGCATCGTGAGGAGAGGAGGCCAAGCCTGGCGATTCGCGAAGATCTAGCTGATTTCGGCCCGGAGATATTTGATAGAAAATCAGCTTACCCCGACTCCGAACGCGGCCTGTTGCGGCCTGTTCCAAACTTCCAACAGTCTTGGCAACAGATCAATAACAGAATGACTAACAATTATACTTGAAGAGTTTCAAGGAGCCTGGTCTTGTCCCCCTTTACGCTCACAACTCTGGAATATCCTGACTGTCGACAATGTCCTCCTCATTCACCCGTTTGCTTGTCATTCCTCAAGATCTATTCAGGACTTCACCTAGAGCCCACATTCACGTCCTCCAAGTATGTCTTCGTCAAATGCTTTTGATTGACACTAATGTTACAAACATAGCGGTGGTGGTACAACAACAATTCCTAAATCAATATACAGTACTGGCATACTCAAGAACAACTTAGTCGAGGTCATCAAAGTCCTCGAACTCGCGCTCAAGTAAGTCCTCCATGTCTTCCAACTCGCGGCGCTGGGGCTGGCCGTCAGTGGGCTGCTGTTGTTGCGAGTCCATCTGGGGAGCGGAGTGGTGGTGGCCGCCGTGGCCGTGGAAGAAGTGGCGTGCAGCGCCGAGGCCGAAGCGCATGGGCTCGCGTGCGTCGAGGACCTCACGGCGCTGGGGCTGGCCATCAGTGGGCTGTTGTTGCTGCTGGTCCATCTGGGGAGCGGAGTGCATGTGGTGACCGCCGTGGCCGTGGAAGAAGTGGCGTGCAGCACCAAGGCCGAAGCGCATGGGCTCGCGTGCGTCGAGGACCTCACGGCGCTGGGGTTGGCCGTCAGTGGGTTGTTGTTGCTGCTGGTCCATCTGGGGAGCGGAGTGGTGGTGTCCACCGTGGCCGTGGAAGAAGTGGCGCGCACCGCCAAGACCGAAGCGCATAGGCTCACGCGCGTCGAGCTCCTCGCGACGTTGGGGCTGGCCGTCGGTGGGTTGTTGTTGCTGCTGGTCCATCTGCGGAGCGGAGTGGTGGTGACCGCCGTGGCCGTGGAAGAAGTGGCGTGCGCCCCCGAGCCCGAAGCGCATAGGCTCGCGGGCGTCTAGCTCCTCGCGGCGCTGGGGTTGGCCGTCAGTGGGTTGTTGTTGCTGGGAGTCCATCTGGGGCGCCGAGTGCATGTGGTGGCCACCATGGCCATGGAAGAAGTGGCGCGCACCGCCAAGACCGAAGCGCATGGGCTCACGCGCGTCGAGGACTTCACGGCGCTGGGGCTGGCCGTCGGTGGGCTGCTGCTGCTGCTGCTGGTCCATCTGCGGCGCGGAGTGGTGGTGGCCACCGTGGCCATGGAAGAGGTGGCGCGCGCCAGCAAAGCCGAAGCGCATGGGCTCTCGCACAGCGAGATACTCAGCGTCGTCCGCGCCGACCTGCGCAAGCGCAGAGCCGGAGAGGATGGCGACGGCGGCGACGGTGGTAGCGGTGAATTTGACCATGTTTATTGATTTATAGGGGGGTTTTTTAATTGCGGGTGGGGGTGGAGATTGTTGTTGTAGTTTGAATGGGTGAGACCAGCTGGAGAATGAGGGTGGGTGGGCGCGCGCCTTTATACTCGCTGGGTGGCCGAGGGCGGTGGGAGGTCGGCGATCTGCCGTGGGCTCGCCGTGACACCACCATCTGATGTGGGCGGTACTGGGAGGAACAACCCTGGTTAAAGAAGAGTACCGGCAGCAACGGATGCGGATGAGCTGGGCGTTCTGTTTTGCAGGTTGATGTGCGCGGTGGGCGGGAGAGGCTGCCGCTGCCGCTGCTGCCGTGTCCGATGACGAGCGCCCCCTGCCGCTCGCAGAGCACGCTGTGGACGCGCGCGTTCGCGAGGGTGCGCATACCCAGGCTCTCTCTCAGGTGCGTCGCCGCCTGTCCCCGTCTCTTGATTCTGTATTCTGGAAACGGTGCGATAACCATTGTACGGCATCCAACCGGTACGCGGCGCTATCTGACTTGAAACTGTTTGAACAGGAACCTGCATCGAAGGCGATTAAAATAGAAATCGTCATTGAATTTTGGCGTCTTTCAATGATGAAACGGGGCGTCCCTTCTCTACCGCTGCGGCAGTGTGAGTGATGCATCAGGTCTGCGCAGAGGTCGTCATGACAGACAGGATCGGCGAGAGAGTTGCAAAGTTGCATTCTCTCTGCTGTGTGGGGCAGTTAGGAGGAGGTGTGGGTGGGGTGCAGCTCCAGAGCGACTGGTGGCGGTGCGTTGTTGGCCGAGGTTCCCGCCAGCATTTTCCTCTATTCCAGGCTCTTCCTCCAAGCGCGGGCGCTCTCCGACGCAGCTATCGGCATGCCGTTGTGCAAGTATAGGCAAGTATGTATCAGGCAAAGCGCTGTGGAGTGCAGTGGAGCGCGTGTTGCTCGGATGATGGACATGGAACAGCGATGATTGCCTGGGTAAAAGAAAAACCTTTGTATGTACTATCATTTGTCTAATCTATTTGATTTGGAGATGCGGTTCAAGGCAGACTCCGAAAACACTTTTTGATGATAAAATGGATCAACCCGTTGATTATGACGGTCGATTGTGTTGTACTTAGTAGAAGGAAAGTGGCTGCATAAACGATAAGTATAGTATGTCGTTGCGAATCCGTATTTACCTACTTAATGAAGTAATATGTGGACGTCAACGGTGTGAAAACATTTATGAAAGTGTCAATCATGCGACGAAGTGATTGTAGTTGGAACGTAATGGCGGATCCCATGTGAAGGTGAGAAGTCAGTGTGTTTTACTTATCTTCTATAACCGCGACATGATGCCAAGATTAAATAATGTCAACGGTTGCCAAAATCGTTGCCAAAATCGATTCTGTACAGTACGACTACGAGTTTGCAAACAGGTAGACAATGAAGCTGATATTAATGTAACACTTACACGTACGTGGTAAGTAACATTGTTATCTTACCCTGCGCATTGAAGATCAGAGCGCACTCCTAAGCTCCGAGAGAACAACGCTGGTTTGCACTTAGGATAAGATATCCGACACTGGAGGTGCAGCCGCAACTGACAAGCAATGCTCTTCATCTTATGTACAAGGACCTGCGTGCACAAGCCCAGGGCGAACTTTCCAACGAATATATTATCAACGTACACCACGATAAATGACACAGGAATACACCAGCACGTAACGACCGCATAAGCACTGCACCGCGCTTAGTCGAGGTCGTAGTACGAGCGCCCGTACAGCGCCTCGTCGTCGTAGTACTCCCGCGCGTAGAGGTCCTCGTCGGCAGCGTCGTAGCCGCGCCCGGAGAGCGCGGCATCGTCGGCGTACTCCCGCCCATAGAGCTCCTCGCCCGCGTCGTAGCCACGCGTGTACAGCGTGTTGGCGTCGTCGAATGCGCGCTCCCAGAGCTCGCCGTCCCACTCGCGCGCGGCGGGGGCGCCGTCGGGGCTTGGGTCCGCGGGGGCGGCGGCAGGGTCGGCCGGGGGCTCGGAGGCGGGAGCGCCTTCCGCTGCGGCGGCGGGGGAGGCCTCGGGGGAGGCCTCGGCGTTGGATGCATCAGCGGCTTTGCTCGGCGTCGCAGAGGGAGAGCCCTTGGTTGCTGTCGCTGTTGTTGAGGCGCCGGCTGGCGCGGGTGGCTGGTGTGCGATTTGCTTGACTTGTTTCCTGTAGGTCATAATTAAAAATAAATTTAGAATGGGTGGTTAGGAGATGATCGTTGTTAGGTGGGTAAGAGGAGAGGACGCACATGCCGTCGCGCATGAAGTTGAAGAAGCTGAGCATTGTGCTGCGCGTCTCGAGCTGCTCGAGGGCGCGCGTGTAGAGGTCATCGAGCTCGCGTGAAGCAAGGGCACCGCGCTCGGGTCCGTTAGAGCGGCGCTCGAAGGTGTCGTCGAACTCGAAGTCGTTGCCCCGGGCAAAGAGGGAGGTGGGGGCTGTGTCAACGACTCCACGGGCGCTGAGGCCGACCTCGTCGGGGTGGCGGGTGAAGAGGTCGTCGTATTCACGGCTGCCAAAAATATGAATACCTAGTGTGAATAAAATATAGGGCTGGCACTCACGCGTCGAATTCGTCCCAGGAGCTTTGTGCCAGCGCTGGGGCGGCGACGAGGGCGGCAACGAGAAGGGAAGAGGCGTACTTGACCATTTTGATATGTATTTAGGTGGGATAGAGTTGACTTTTGGAAAGAGTAGTTGGGATTGTGATCAACACGAATCGGTGGGATGTTTGGGGGAGACCAGCTGAGGGAAAGGGATGCATCGCTGGCGGCTTATATACCGCCGCACAGCCTCGTTTGTTGCCATCAACACATAAATTCGCAAAGCAAGGGGTTCCGGCTCGGAGATCAGTATCGTTTCACAAGAGAATTTCTGAAAATGAAAGAATTTGCTCTTCATCAGGGACACAGGATGATTTACAAGTAAAAAAAAAACAAGTAAAAAACAATATGTAGACCAGAGGGCCCAGGAGGAAGAAAAAGAAAAGAGACTAGCCCACCGCGAGGGTCGAACTCGCAGCCTTCAGATGCACCCTGCCTATGTAAGAGTCTGACGCTCTATCCGATTGAGCTAGGCAGGCGATGGAGGCTGTGCCCAGGGTCCCGTGACGGCCGGGCCGGGCATCGGCCCTCCGTATATGGTGCGGCAGTAAAAATGGGCTGTGATAATCTCTCCTCCTTCCACAATGCGCTATTATGAACAAAAGTACCCCGAGGTCGACGAGCTCGTCATGGTCCAGGTCCGCCAGATCGCAGAGATGGGCGCCTATGTAAAACTGGTGAGCTGGCCGTTGATCTCGGTGTGGAATGGTGCTGAGTGTGTTTTTGCAGCTCGAGTACGACAACACCGAGGGCATGATCCTGCTCTCTGAGCTCTCAAGGCGGCGTATCCGCTCCGTCCAGAAGCTCATCCGCGTTGGCAGGAACGAGGTCGTCGTCGTCCTGCGCGTCGACAAGGAAAAGGGTGCGCATCCTCCTCCACGGCCGCCCAGACGCCCAGCTGATCGCTGATCTGCATCGCATCCAGGGTACATCGATCTCTCGAAGCGCCGTGTGTCCGCCGAGGACATCGTCAAGTGCGAGGAGCGCTACCTCAAGTCCAAGACCGTCGCCTCCATCCTGCGCCACGTCGCATCGAAGATCCCCTCCGTGCACGGCGACGCCGCTGCCCCCGCCGCTACGCCCGCCGAACCCGCGACGGAGAAGGACAAGGAGCACAAGCGCGCGGCGAGGAAAGCGCGCCAGACGGCACATGACGAGGACGGCGTCGAGCACGACATCCCTGGTGGAGCGAATGAGGACGAGAAGCTCGAGCAGCTGTACGACACCATCGGCTGGCCGCTCGGGAAGAAGTACGGGCACCCGTACGACGCGTTCAAGCTCGCTCTGACGTACGCAGTCCTCTTCCCCTTTGCCCGCTTGTGCGCCCGTGTACTGATCGTTACTTCCATTTTGTTCTGATGCAGCGAGCCGGATACGGTGTTCTCCTCGCTGACGACGCCCATCGCGCCGTCGACGCTCGCGATCCTCACGAGCACCATTGCGCGCCGGCTCACGCCGCAGCCTATCAAGCTGCGCGCGGACATCGAGCTCACGTGCTACACCCCCGCGGGCATCGACGCCATCAAGCGCGCGCTGCGCACGGGCGAGCGCCAGAGCTCCGACGCCGTCCCCATCAAGGCGAAGCTCGTCGCGCCCCCGCTGTACGTTCTCAGCACGAACGCGACGGACAAGGTGCGTCTTTGTGTATGTCTGTGCGTGTGCGAGCGCTGATGTTGGTGGAATCCGTGTATGTGGGTAGTATGCTGCTGTAGAGCGGCTCGAGCGTGCGATTGAGTCGATCCAGGCGTCGATCGAGAAGCAGGGCGGGAGCCTGCTTGTCAAGATGAAGGTGGGCATTGATTCATTCTTAAAATTTCATACGGAGTGACTGACATGTTTTCTGCGCCCAGCCCAAGGCCGTCTCGGAGACGGAGGAGCACGATCTCGCGCAGCTCATGGCGAAGGCCGGCCAGGAGAACGCGGAGGTGTCGGGCGACGAGGAGGAGGAGGATGTGCTATAGGCACCCGTAGAGGGTGCTTTTGTACTATTTTCACTTTATTTTTTCCGCGCCGTGAATTTATATGTGTTGGCCGCGCGGTTAGGTGACGAGTCAGGTCGCTCGGTTTAGGCAATGGGTTTACTGTGTTGGTGACACTATTGAGGTGTAGTCTGCAGACTTGGTATGTTCTGACGGATGATTTGAACATACGAAACTTTACATGTTACATCTAATAAACACTACTAGACAC
Source organism: Hypholoma fasciculare (assembly GCA_016801325.1). Lineage (NCBI taxonomy): Eukaryota > Fungi > Basidiomycota > Agaricomycetes > Agaricales > Strophariaceae > Hypholoma > Hypholoma fasciculare. Next base: position 41,485 of record JAEKIV010000236.1, read on the forward strand.
TCTGCGACGATCTGATCATGTTACTTCATGGGCACTCGCCCAATGGCCAGGCATCACTCGATGGCCAGGTATGTCTCCACGGCCGCCAAGTATCTTGTATGCGGATATCTTCGGGCAGACAGGGATCTCTGCGGGTGTGGAGTTGAGTATGGTTTCCAACATCATTTACTACGTCCCGAACAGTTTGAAAGACCTGGCAGAAGTGTATGTCAATTTGCTTTCGGCTGTCCAGTGCGGTCACTTCAGCACGAAGCTTTTCGATTTCCTCGCTGTCCTGCGATTCGTAGCATATACAGAGCTGCAAAGCCTTCCATTGCGCCAGATGTGGGATGGTACCGTTCTTGCGATGTATGATGCTGTGGATGGTTTCAAGAGATGGGGTGAAGATATTTGAGGCCCCAAAATGGTCCAGGTGCGGGCAAAGGCAGTCGTCGTTGAGAAAAAGTAGAGGAAGGAATTGATCGCTCCACTTTATGCTGTCTGTGTGGCTTGGGTATGACATCTTGTCGAGCTCTAGGTAAACAAGATGGGGACAATGCTGAACGCATTCTAATAGAGTATCGGCGGAGCAGACTCCCAATGTCAAGTGTGTCAGATTTGGAGCCCGCTTTAGCAATGCTAATAGATTTTTTGGCTCCTCCACGATTTCATCTTCTCTATTGTAAACGAGAGCATTCAACGCTGGAGCAAATATTACCCCCAGGATTCCCGGATCATTCAATAAACCTCTGGTACCAGGGAATTCTTGAATTTCCAGAAATCGGAGAGCTGGAAGTTCTATGGTACCCATACCGGGGTGTCCTGAGCGGAAACAGAGCATTTTCAGACTGATGAGACGAGGACATTGGCGCAACGTGTTGCAGAGAGTGACACAGTGATTGTCGCTTGGACTGCTTCCCAAAAAGCCCAAATGAGTGAGATTTCTCCAATTTATGGGGATGGATAGTAATAATCTGGAAAAATCGTTTCCATAAATCGTTGTGTTTGCACAGAATCTTCGTAGATTTGGGCCGGCGAGGAACCTACAGGATGGCCAAAATTTCGCTCTATCCACGGCGGAGAGGGAATCTCTGTCTACTCCAAGAGTGTGATAAAATGACCGCAGGAGAGGCACATCTTCCGGTCCTAGTTCCGCAAACCGGAGAAAGAGAACTCTGTACCCTACGGCGAAGAATACATCTCGCCAACGTGAGCAGCATGATAGAACGACGTCCATGATATCATTGGTAAGAGTAACGGCGGAGCCTGCGGACATGTGGGAATCAGAGGATCTCCGAACGGAGATTCGTAGCGGGAGGTTTCCTGAGCGCCGTAGTAGCCACGCCTTCACGCCATCGGCTTGTTTGTTCATGGAATACTGTGCGTAATCGGAAATGGAGGCCGGCATGCTGTCGATAATGGGAATGTGGATGGCGGCCCAGAGTTCAGGAGATGCTAGAGCTATGCACCGCAAGCCACTGCAAATTTGGCTGAGCAGAGTTGGTGCCTCCTTTTTGGACATCGTCGGATTCGTCTCCGGATCGAGGCACGCGATAAATATCTCGCGAATGACGTCCTGAGGAAGCCGCAGAAAAGGCGCAAGAGGCTGCTGGAAACGCGTGGCAGTCTCGAAAAGAGCCATCCTCTCGATCTTTGCTGATTCAAGTTGTTCCTCCAGTTCAGAGATGCGTTTGTTGAGGGCGTCCAGCTTCTCGCGGTAATTTCCGTGGTACCTCGGGAGCTTTCCGCGCGCTTCGTCGATGGGAGCGTGGTTGGTGGTGGTGAGCAGGTCGTCGGCGCCCATCGTGCAAAACTAGTGGCCGCACCAGAGATAGTGATGGTTCGAGGTCAAGCTCAATCGCGGTCCGTTTACGCTAAATGAGACACGTGCGATTGCAGAGCATGAAGCTGGTTAGGTTCTGACCAAGTTCTGACACATATTTCTCAGACCTGATTTTTTTCTGCAGGAATAACTCAGTTATTGTTGTTTGCATAGTTGTTGGCGAAGCTGCCTTTTCGGTTGGAAACCAAAATTTAGGTTGCGTCTCAAAACCCTTTTCTACATCGCTCGTAGTATGCTCATTTCTGAGTAAAATAGGATGAAATTAGTAGTGTTAGAATCGCAAAAGGCACAGCTATCCGTTCATATAAAAATTATAGATGGATGCCAGTGAATTAATCTGTACGCTTGAGCAGGTATTTTGTCCTATTCCCCCCTCGGCCTGGATTTATATGTCGGACTTGAGGATGTGCGGTGGCTTGGTATAGTGAGTGGAACACTATTAAATGGCCCGCACTTAATCTGAGCCTCAACAGCGCCTGACGAGTCTAAAGGTCCCTAATTCCATACCGTTGAAGATAATTAATTTGAGACTCAAAGAAATTAAATAAATATTACTAGGCACTCTCCTAGGATCTGATCGTGCTACCTCACGGGTACTCGCCCAATGGCCAGGCATCACTCGACGGCCAGGTATCTCTTGGCGCGGTATCTCTTGAGCGGAATATCCGGTCATCTCCGGGCAGACAGGGATCTCTGCTGTTGCGGAGTCGAACATGGTGTGCAAGGTCATGCACTATATCGCAAGCAACTTGAAAGACTCGGCTGAAGCATATGTCAACTTGCTTCCACCTGGCATTTGCAGTTACTTCAGCACGAAGTCTTTCAATTTCCTCACCATCTCTGGAATCATAACATATAAAGAGTCGCAAAGCTTTCCACTGCGCCAAATGCAGGACATCACCGTTCTTGCGACGTATGATGCTGCGGATGGTCTCAAGAGATGGAGTGAAGATAGTTGAGGTCCGAAAATGATCCAGGCGTGGGCACAGGCAGTCGTTGTCGAGGAAAAGTCCTAAAAGGAGTTGATCGTCCAAGTCTCTGGTTTTTTTTTTTTTTT
>JAEKIV010000237.1:0-51569 GCA_016801325.1 Hypholoma fasciculare
AGTTTTAGGTAGGAACATACCATAAATGAGGTGTAATACTCTTTGCAAGTTGAAAGTGACAACTTCAGGGTCACATACAGTATTTGTTTCCTTATTTGCACCGCACGTGATGTTGGATACATTGCCTGGCTTTTCCTTGTTGGAGAGGACCACCTCCAGCGGCGCTTGCTCAACACCACCACCACCACCATCCACAGAGAGCCACCCCCCACCACCGCCCGTCAACATGTCTTCAAACATCCCCGTACGCTTCCCAGCGAATTCCGCGTGTTCTCAGCTAACGTTGATCGTACCCCACAGACACGTCGAGTTGTACGCACCACACGAGCCACAGCCGTCAAAGAGAACGAGAACGCCAATCCCCGACTGACACGAGCGTCGACGCGAACAAAACCTGTCTCCAGTACCTCAGGGCTCGCGGGTGCCGTCGGCGGGGTCACCCGAGCCACGGCGGCATCACGAGCCAAGTCATCAGGAATAGCAGACTCGAAGCTGGACATCCATGCGGGCAAGCGAAAACGCGAAGCATTGGGCGAGGTTACCATTCCGAGCAACAAGCCCGCCGCCGTGGCGGGCAAGGGCAAGGAGAAGGAAACCTTCGACGGCGTGGTCCTCAAGACCAAGAGTGTGGCTACCCGCCAACCACTCCGCACCGTTGCTGGAACCCGCCAGACGGCTGCCAATATTCCGAAGAAGCCATCGGCTAAGGTTGTTAAGCCCGGTCACGAAGTTGTCTCGCTGGACGATGAGAATGCGATGATCGTTGATCCCCCGGTGGCCCTGCCCAGCCTCGTGGTTCGAAAGTCAAACTTAGTCAAAGATGCACAGCCTGTAAATGCTCGACGCGTCTCTCTTCGTTCTGCCGGTAACCTGCCTTCACACATCAAAGAGGAACCTGAGGAGGAGCCCGTGCACAAGAAGCGCCGAACTTCCTCTGTCCCCCCTGAAGATGATGCTCAAGAAGAAACAGAGGAAGACGCCCATAGTGCTCGGATAGCAGCTGAGATGGAGGCTTTTGCCAATGAGGTTGAAGCTGACCCCGAAAACTCGGCATGGGATGATCTCGATGCGGACGACAGCGAAGACCCGCTCATGGTCAGCGAATACGTTCAGGATATTTTCAAATACCTGAAACAAGTGGAGGTAAAATTCAACTTCTTCATTTTCTACAACTACTGCTAATATGCCTTTAGCTCACTACCATGCCCAACCCAAATTATATGGAGAGCCAAAAGGAGCTCGCATGGAAAATGCGTGGAATCCTGACGGACTGGTTGATCCAAGTCCACGTCAGATTTCGTCTCCTGCCGGAAACACTCTTTCTCTGTGTCAACATTATCGATCGGTTTCTCTCTGCTCGCGTAGTTTCGCTGGCGAAACTGCAGCTCGTGGGTGTCACTTGCATGTTCATCGCAGCCAAGTTCGAGGAGATAGTCTCACCGTCCGTCTCGCACTTCCTGCTGTGTGCCGACTCATCGTACACCGAGTCGGAAATTCTCCAGGCGGAGCGCTACGTCTTGAAAACACTGGACTGGAACTTAAGCTATCCTAACCCCGTGCATTACCTACGCCGCATCAGTAAAGCGGACGATTACAATGTCAAGGTCAGGACGCTTGCCAAGTATCTTCTCGAGATTGGCGTCCTGGAATGGCGTTTGATTGCCGCTCCTCCTTCGCTAATGGCGGCTGCTGCTATCTGGCTGGCCCGTTTGGCTTTGGGAATGGAACAATGGGTTTGTTGATCTATTCGATTTTAAATATATCTCGCTGACTTGGTTATATTAGACGCCGAATCTCGCTCACTATTCTTCTTATAAAGAAAGCACCCTGATTCCAACGGCGAACTTGATGCTCAATTACATTCTCAAGCCGATTCGACATGAATCGTTCCACAAGAAGTATGCAGGAAAGCGATTCTACAAGGTTAGTTTTTGCTTTCTATTTATGGAATATTAGACTGAAGTTTCTCAAATAGTCGAGCGTGTTCATGAGGGAATGGTCACTGGACCGGTGGGCCGAGAATTCCCAGGTGGACCTGACCAAGGAGCTCTTTCGGCTCAAGGCGGAGATCAAGGTTGAGAGAATGGCCGAGGAGATGCTGCACGGGCATGAAGATCTCGAAGACGAAGAGTAAGCGGTCGTCGCGCTCGTCAACTGGTCTTCCTGCGCATACACCTCGCGGAATGGCCTCGTCGCCCGTGCGCCCTCCTCGACGCACGGTGCACTCGCCTGCCTTTGTATCCGATCTACCCCGTCGTGTTCTTGCTTCCTGTCGTTCGCCAGCCGCGCATTTCCGACCGGCTGTTCTTTCCTTTCGTTATCCGCTCGTTTCGCCTGTCTATCCCGCCCTCTGTACACTCGCGCCTGGCCGGAGCGCGCACCACGCACAACTTAATTCCATCCCGATTCCCAACAACACCCCATCAACCACGTATACTCCACCCACCCATAACGCCCGCCGCATTCTCCCCCGCATTGATTCATGTCCGCATCGTCCATCACTATTATCATCATGTCACTGTCCGCTGTTATAGATTCGTCCAACATACCAACCAACCCATGTTTTCTTCTGTCGGATGCACTGTCTGTCCCTGTGCGAGTCAAGCCTGAGAGGGTGTGTCCGGCGCATGCTGTGCATCTGTTTCGCTCTCGGCTTGTCGTTTGTGTTGTCCTTGTTTTCGAGAGGGGCTTTTCAAGTTGCCGATTTCAAGTTACGGCGTGGTGTGGTTAACTATTGAAGTAAGGCCCACAACCACCTCCGTCGGCTTCTGGCGTCCATCGTTGTTCTCGCCCATTTGTTCTCTTTTCGGGCTGGTTACATGTAATCAAACACTCGCTTTCAATTGTTTGATTTGTTTTATTTATTAGTAAATTGTTGCCTCTGTTCTCAAAATTACATAGTTTCACGAGACCAGAACGTTTAAAAACCCCATCTATACCTTTCGCATACAATTCCTCTTGGGTATCATTTTATATTGCTTCTTGCACTTTATATGGAGGACGGATTGGAATGCCGCCCTTGGCGCATAGCCGACACACTTGAAGCTTGTATTTTAATAATTAGAAAAGTTGTAAAACCTTCAGCAGCGTGTTTTACCTCAAGCATCTGTACTTAGTTCCAGAAAAAGGGCGTAGCTGAAGGTAAATTCTATTAAGTGGAGAATATATACTCAGACGACTAATTCGCCTTCAACACTGTCAGGTTCAAGAGCGAGGCGTTCGAGGATGGTATCGTAACGAGACATTGAAACGCCCTTGAGATATCTGAGGAGCTTCGCTCTTTGATGCACGAGGTGGCGGAGGGCCCGTCTGTTGCCGACGTCGCGTTTGAAGGTGGTAAGATGGGTCCATAGGTTACGGATTCTGTATGTTAGCAGAGCGACTGTTCGGGCAAATTAGGACATATTATGCAAGAAATGACAGCACTGTGGAACTCACCTTGGACCTCCGTCAGACCTGGGTTGAATGGGTTCTCGGGCGTGGAGAACTCTCGGATGATACGCCGCCTATTCTCGAACGCGATGCCCGCCGCGTTCGCATTGCGCAGGTCAAGCGCCTTGGCGAGGAGGTTTGCCTTGAGCAGCTCTGTCTTCGACTGCGCGGCGACCGCGGCCCAGTCCTCGCTCTTGCTCTCCTGCACGGCCTTGTGCGCCGCGCCCGAACGCGCCATCCCCGTTGCCGCGTTTGGTAGCGCCTCGAAGAGCAGCTGCCTCTCCGGCGCGTCGACGCCGTACGCAAACTGCGGCGGGAGCGCCACAGTACCGATTGGGAGCCGTGTGTTGACCATGTCGGTTGATGCGCGCAGTGCGACCTCGTCGACGAGTACCCGTGCGAGGTCGCAGCGCTCCCACTTGGCCTCGTCGCCTGGCCGCGTGCCGAGGATGACGCTGGGGCGGTTGGCCTCTTCCTCCTCCTCGCGCGCCGTGGTGCGGGCGATGTTTTGTTTCCGGGTGCGAAGGCTGTTGTCTTTACGGGTTTTGGACATGGAGCTGCACACGGCGGAGGTGTGGATGGGCGCCGTGGCGGCGGCGGTGCCCGGCCGGCGCTGTGCGAGAGCGCGGGACCCTGAACAATTTTAGTTACTTATGAACGTAGGGACAGCGGAGGACATACCGCTGGATATACAGGCTCGGAACATTGGGCGTAGTGAATGCGGAGAGAGTTGCCACACCGGCGAAGAAATTCTGGATGAGTGGTCATGTGACGTGATGTTGCTCTTGCGATGCGGAATCGCGTCGCTCTACATGGTCCCTAAAAGTGTCTATTAAAATCAGAAAAGCTGCGTATATTTTGTGTACTTAATTTTGGAATTAATATGGCATCCAGAGACCACAGGAGGTCTTATGAAAGTTTTGGAAGGGATTGCGATATCCTCATGGTATCCTTTTTTGGAAGGTCTCGTGGGAAACGCTGCTGGACGCGCGTCGCGTTACTCGTTTTGGATCTTGCGTTCGGAAATCTCTATCTGCTACCCCACTACTACCATGGCGAACGAGCAAGACTTTTCAATCAAAGTCCAAGCTGAGGATCCCAAGAAGAAGGACAAACCTGAAAACGACAAGCCCGAAGCCGGGAGCTCTGCGAAACCCGTAAAAGATGCCAAGGGCGAGAAAGAGGGCGAGGAGTTGGTGCGTTTCTATCTACTGAGATGCTATGGACTGCATTCAAAGGGGAGTAAATAGTCGGAAGAAGACCAACAACTCAAAGAGCAGCTCGAAATGCTGGTCGAACGACTAAAGGCATGTCTGAACAAGTGTAATATACTCAAATGCACAGCTGATACAATACCTCAGGAATCTAATACCGAGCTCTATCGCCCCGCTTTGGAGACATTGCGGACCCTCATAAGGACATCTACGTCCTCTATGACCTCAGTTCCGAAGCCACTGAAGTTCCTACGCCCCCACTATCCCGATCTGCAAGCACTCTACGAGAAATGGCCACCCTCCGAGGACAAGGTCGGTCTCTGCCATCGTGTTTCTCTGACAAGCTGACGTGTTTCTAGAGTCTCTTCGCCGATATTCTCTCCGTCCTTGCGATGACGTACTCCGACACGCAACCACGCGGGACTTTGCGCTACCGCCTCTACTCTGCGGCTCTTCGGCCGGCCGACTCTCCGCTCGCAGATCCCGGCACATGGGGCCATGAATATGTTCGCCATATTGCTGCTGAACTCGGGGAAGAGTTTTCGCTGCGGGAAGCGGCTGTACTGGAGGCGCCTGAGGACGCTGAGAAGGCAGAGACGAAAAAGAAGGATAAACTGCCCGGCACGATACAGGACCTGCGCAACCTGGCCAAGCAGTGCGCGACCTTCCTCTTGGGCCATAATGCCGAACCCGACGCGGTAGATCTGCTCGAGGAAATGGAAATCATCGGCGAGATTACACAGCTTGTCGACGAGAACAACTATTCGCGTGTGTGCCAGTACATGATACGCTGTGTCAACCTTCTCCCTCCGCCCGACGATCTGGTCTTCCTTCGCACCGCGCACACGATCTATGTTCAACACAAGAAGTTCCCTGAATCTCTAGCTCTTGCCATCCGCCTCGGGGATCCAGATCTCATTCGAGATGATTTCCATGCGCCTGGGAATCCGTAAGTCATTCAATCAGGTTTATACACAAACAGCTGACGCGTGCCCAGGCTCATGAAGCGACAGCTCGCGTTCCTTGTGGCACGCGCCCAAATTCCAATTGAGTGGCTGCACCCCAAATCTGAAAATGACGAGGATGACGACGAAGAAGTGGAGATCGAGCCGGATCTACGGGACTGCCTGTTCAATACGAAGCTCAGTGAGCACTTCCGCGCATTTGGCAAGGAGCTCGGCGTGGAGGAGGCGAAGAGCTTGGAGGATGTGTATAAATCACATCTTGAGAACACAAGTACGTGTTTCTAGTGAGTAATTTGTAGCGTGTGTTGATTGTGGATTGTAGGACCAGGAATCTCTGCAAATATCGACTCTGCTCGGGGAAATCTTGCAGGAACATTTGTTAATGCATTTGTCAATGCGGGCTTTGGCAATGATAAATTAATGGTTATGGCTGAGGAGGGTAACAGTTGGATTTACAAGAACAAGGACCATGGTACGTCGTCCTGACTTTCATTTTAGTTCAGTACTCATATTGAGTCACAGGCATGATGAGTGCTGCCGCGTCGCTGGGATTGAGTATGCTGTGGGATACCGAAATCGGTATCACCCACACCGATAAATACTCCTACTCCGCCGAAGAGCACATCAAGGTATTTACCTACTTGTTATCGAATGTAAAGCAATCGTTTTACTAATTGTGGAAATAGGCCGGCGCGCTGCTTGCAACTGGTATGCTCAACACTGGCGTCCGAACAGACAGCGATGTCGCCCTTGGCTTGCTCACGGACTATGTTGACAACAAGTCGGTCCCCCTAAAGACTAGTGCTTTCATGGGTCTCGCTATGGCATACGCTGGCTCGCATAGGGAAGAAGTGTACAGTCTTCTGATCACATTTGTCGCGGACGACACGGTATCAATGGAAATTGCGAGTCTGGCCGCGCTTGCGCTCGGATTTGTCTTTGTGGGGAGCAAACACGGCGAGATTTCTGAAACCATCCTGCAGACCTTGATGGAGAAATTCGAACGTGGGGACAAGTCGTTAGATGAGAAATGGGCAAAGTTCATGGTCCTGGGATTGGGACTGCTGTATCTTGGTGGGTTTTGTCTTCCCACTTGGCGTTATCATGACATCTGACCTCTGTACAGGCCTACAAGATGCATCAGATGCGACAGTGGAGACGCTCAAAGCCATCGATCACCCAATATCAAAAACTGCGCAGATATTGGTGGAAGCTTGCTCGTTTGTTGGTACAGGAAATGTGCTGAGGATTCAGTCAATGCTGCACCACTGCGACGAGCACGTCAATGCGCCCAAGAAAGATGACAAGGACGGTAAAGACGAGCCCAAACGGGACGATTCCTTCCAGGCCTTCGCTGTCCTCGCCATTGCCCTAATCGCAATGGGTGAGGACATCGGCGCGGAGATGTCGCTTCGCCAATTCAACCACCTGGTGGGTCGTTAATATTTAATGAGAGAAATCGTAGCTAACTTTCTGATTTTTTGTAGATGCACTACGGTGACCCCGTCATCCGCAAGTCGGTACCTCTTGCCATCGCTCTCGTCAGCACCTCAAATCCCCAGCTACCCATTCTCGACACCCTCTCCAAGTACAGCCACGACAATGACTTGCAAGTGGCAATAAACGCCATCTTTGCTATGGGTCTCGTTGGTGCTGGTACCAATAACGCACGCCTGGCGCAAATGCTGCGGCAGCTTGCTGGCTACTACCAGAAGGAGCCCGACTCACTGTTTATGGTCCGCATTGCGCAGGGTCTAGTGCATATGGGCAAGGGCACCATCGGGCTGAACCCCTTCTTCGCGGATCGGAGTGTCATGAGCAAGCCGGCCGTTGCTGGTCTGCTTGCGACGCTGACAGCATTCACAGATGCGAAATCATGTACGTTAATCTTTTTACCCTGTGATATGATGGGTGACTGATGCTGACGCACATCTGTTTATCATTGCAGTCATCCTCGACAAATATCACTGGATGCTGTACCTCTTGACGCCTGCGATGTACCCTCGGTTCTTGATCACGCTAGATGAGAACCTTGAGAACAAGCCCATCACCGTGCGTGTGGGACAGGCCATCGATGTTGTCGGCCAGGCGGGCAAGCCGCGAACGATATCCGGTTTCCAGACGCACCAGTCGCCCGTGCGGCTGGGCACCACGGAGCGCGCCGAGCTCGCAACGGAGGAATTTATCCCGTTCACCCCTGTCCTCGAGGGCTTCGTGGTGCTGCAAAAGAATCCCGGGTGGGAGAAGGAGGACAAGATGGAGCTGTAGTTGGATCGCGGAGATATCTCGCCTGTACCCATTGTGCATTATGATTAGAACATTTAATTCAATTCTCTTTACCTTGACGGCGAACACGCGGGCTTCTCTTGTAAAATAATAATTTGCACGCTGTCTTTGCGAGCTGTCCGGTGAAAATAAACATCGTCCGACGTCCGAGTCGACGTTAAGAGGGATATTAATAACCGTACACGTGATATCATTGCGCCCGCACAACGGACCTCGGCGGTTTCAACGTCGCTTTACTGATCGCCCTTTTGAGCTCTTACGCCCGCTTTTCTTCTCCACACTCCCTTCACTTCTAGGTAAGTGCTTGCCTTCACCAAAGCTGGCAGGCCGACCTATTTGGAGGGATTTTTGCACCCAGAATGAGTGAAGGGATACAGATTACGATTCCAGGTGCGAGGCAACCGCTTTCTCCCAGTGGCGCCAATTGTGTCTGACGACGCATAGATTTCGATGACGATGGCGGGATCTCAGCGCCGACGCCGTTTGGCCGCTCGGCATTTGGGGCGTTCGGGGGCGGGGGGTCGTTCGGGGGGTCGCTCGACTCGCCGAGCGGGACGATGACGCCAATTAGCGCCTTCCAGTCCAGCGAGAGGAGCTTTTTCTCGCACGCGCGGGGGGACTCGTCGGCGTCGGCGGACTCGGCTGGCTCGATGACGACGCGGTTCGCCAGCAAACCCGGGACGCCGTTCTCCCACTCCGCACAGCCGTCGATCGCGACACAGCACACGGGCTTCGCGAAAAAGCCGTCGTTCGCCTCGATACGCAATGCGTTCAAGGGCGGGAAGGACAGGGACAGGGACCGCGACGCGCCGCCGATGCCGTCTCTTGACCACGCACCGTACCCCGTGCTCAAGAACCCGTTCGGGAACCGCTCGACGTCGTCGCTGACGCACGTCGCGCCCGCGATGGGGCGCACAATGACGGGGACTCCGACGGGGGTAGGGTACCCCCGCCCCCCCACGCCCGCAACTGCCGACCCGCGCTTTGGTAAGGCGGGCAGGCTGGGCAAGGGCGCGGGCCACGCGCAATCGAAGTCGGTGCACTCGCAGAGCGGCTCGATCTTCCACATCTCCGACCCGGACAGCGACAACTACATGCCATCTCCGCCACCCGTGCCGCGTGTCCCCAACTCGTTTGGGATGCTATACCGCGATGACACGGGTCCGTTCCAGGACTTCGAAGAGGACAAGGTCGTCATGGACCCGAAGACGCCGTCTGATTTTGCACTACATGCAGTGTTCATCCGCTTTGCCACCTCTGCCGAGGAGAAAATCGAGGTGCTCCTACGGCAGCCCCTCGACCGAGAGGCACTGCTCACAGTGCATATTGGTCCCGGGGTCGACCCGAAGTTCGACGAGACGCTCCACTCACTCGGGATCATTGCGCAGAAGCACGCAAAGAAGGTCATCGATTCGGTGATGCGCTGGCGGCGCAGCCAGAGCGAGAACGTCGGGTCTGGTTTCATCAACGCACACCTTGCACAGACGTCGGGCCCCATACGCAAGGAGATCCCGGGCCTGCTGAACGAGCGCAAGTCGCTCGGGGCTATCTACATCATGTGCCGCGCACTCGTCGCTGTACTCCAGCAGCTCTCGCGCGATGCGCTGGGTGACGCGCTGGGCTACAGCCTCGAGGAGACGACCTTCGAGCAGTTCCGCCGGCGAGACCGCAAGGCCTTTCCTGTGTCCGCCAATCATGCTATCAACTCGGAGTTGTACGCGACGCTGTTGGGCCATCTCGCTAACGTGCGGTCAGTGACGCAGCTCCTACATATTGTTCGGCGGACTGATACTGAAACGCAGATTTATGAGCGTGACGGATCGTTTCCTTGCCGAACTCGGGCCTGTGGCCATGGGCCAGGTGTCCAAGGACGCTAGCCCGCGATACGAGAACCTTGTCAAGGGTCTGAAGCATATCAAAATTAAGGTAAGGCCGCACCTTTTCTGCACAGCTCAACAGTGTCCTTATGCGGCCCATTAGGTGTGGCCGCCGGAAGCATTTGAGGAGGGCGCCGAATTTATGGAATCGCTGTCGAAGGCATATGCTAACGCTCATGGGCAGCTGAAGACGGCGTTTGTAGAGGTGCTGATAGCTCTTCTACATCCCATTGGCAAGGTGGGTGACTATGCGATTATTCACTGTGGCACATGATTGACATGTTTACTGCCTTGCAGACCGCGCAGGCGGAAACAAACAACCCACAATGGGGCAAGGCCATCGAATTCATATATCCAAAAGCGAAAGATATGATGAACAAGAGGTATTGGCAAATCGCGTTTCCACTGGCCATCACGTCGCTTTGCGTTGCGCCTCAAGCGTATTTTCTGAAGCACTGGCATGGATTTTTCGAGTCTTCCATTCCCAAGATGAAGGTGCAGTTCTATCGGTGTTGCTTGCTTTCTCTTTCTCATTGATTCCATAGGAAAAACCAACTCGAATCACCGTGCTAAATGGACTTATGCGACTGGTCTGGACATATCTGTATCGTTGCCAAGAATCAGCATCCACCACTATGACGAAGCTGGAAGCGCTCCTGAAGCATTTCTTCCCCTCTAACCGCACTACCATATTTCCGTCCGAAGATTGTCTAGAACCTCTCACTTACATTCTCCACTTCATTCTCTCTCGGCATCCCGAATACGGCCGGGAACTCTGCCTCGAACTAATCCAAGAATCTACTGTCGTCAACATGCAAAAATCTGGGAACATTGCTTCTATCCTTGCACCTGAACGGACGTTGATCGTCATTAATGCCATCTTACTTTCTCTACACAACACCGAGCGAGAAGTCGCAATCCCAACTTGGCCTTCCAGCGTCGACTTCACTCGTCTGCCCACAAAAGACGACTACCCTTCGTCGTCTACCTACGTTGCACCAGGCATCATGAAGCCTGGTATGCAGGAATTCCTCTTGCGTGCTTCACTCGCCCTTGCGCATATAGCTGCCCACTGCGGCAATCTGGTTGGGAGCATGTCCGTCTTCGACGAACAGTGGTCGCACGCGCGGGTGAATGCGGCATACGAAGAGTCGCATAATTTCGTCGTGCGGCGTCATAGCGACGGCACTGTAACTGCCTATCCTGCCCACCTCGTCCCCCAGATATCACTTCTTCAGACTAGTTTCCAAGCGTGGCCCCGCCTTCTCCACCCCTCCCTTGCGAATTCCGACGCTATCGACATGCTTTTACGAGGTGTAGCTCACGTAGAGCCCGGCATCTCCGGCGCTGCTTCGGCTGCTCTGACACGCTTCATGGACGATGGCCTGAACACGATGCAAGTCATATCACAGTTCAACCAATTTCTATTCAGTCCCGTTCGCATTGCGCAAGAAGCTGGGCTGAGGCTCTACATTGAGTACCCGCCCCTTCTGAGCCTCTGGGTTGACGTGGTAGAAATCTGGATACAAGCTACTATTAAAGGCGGCTTGGACTCTCGTCCGGATATCGACCAGGTAGCCGCGAAATGCTCAGAAATCGAAGCTGCATCTCTTTTCCTCCTTTCGCACGGAACTTCGAACATACAGTCGTCGGGCGTCCGGGTAATTCGCATGCTTAGGTCGATCACTGCACCTATCTCCTCCACTACCAATCACACGTTCTTCATTGTCGAGAACATGGTGGGTGGTAGCAAACTTTCTTATTTGGAGGGCTATGACGAGCTATTGGACAAATCCGAGCTGTCTCGCCTTGACCAGTGGCGAAAGTTCCCGGGGGAAGAAGTCGCCTTGCGCATTGCCGACAGTGCTTCGGACAAAGACCGCAAACTCTGGCGGTACGCCTACCCTGCATTCTTGCGAGGTTGCGTTGAGCATGCAAGCACTTCCATCTCCCTTCTACGCGAGGGCATCATTGCGGCAGTCTCTAGATATCACCCTTCCATATCCCATCTTGCTGGCTTGAGCAGTAAAATGCCTATTGCCTTATCTTCCCGGACTCCCGGCGAGCGCGATGGGCACAAATTCCTTCTGGAAAACAAATCACTTGCCGATCAATGGCATATGTGGGTTAAAATACTCTGTGCGACAGCTGTTCCTCCCGACTCCTCACGACCAGCATACACAAAACTTGGGAGAGACCATTCTCGAGCTCCATCCGAAACTAGTTTTGAACGAGAGCGGTATATGACCACCCGTGGCTTGTTCAGGCACCTCACCCCATTCCTCGATTCTGAATACACCTTCTTTCGCGATGCAGCAGTGCTTTGCATCAGCTCCTTCCCCGCTAACTCTTATCCTCAACTGCTTGAAGATCTCGGGCTGCTGGCCGGTAGACAGCCTTATGAGGACCCTCGATCGAAACTTGTTACGACTCCTGGATTAGATCAGAACTTCGGCCTTTTATCGTCACGGCAGCTTCAAGATGAGAATCGCTCGAAATTATCTAGTTCAGCGATGTTTCAAGAACGAAATCGTCGACAAGAACGCCTTCATTCTGCTGTTGCCCGGATATATCACCTGACCATCCATTTATTGCAAGATCAACGGTCATCCGCTCGGCAATTGGCTTTGTCGAACATCCTCAAATTTGTTCGAAATACTCAGGCATTCTTGAGCGCACCTGAGATGCGCGACAATCCTTCCCTGCAACGGTTGCGACGATACTTTTGTGGTATTGTCGAACAACTTTTCAACGAGCTATCAACCCTTAAGGACTCGGATCGGTTTATTCCTTCGCATATGCATCTGACCCTCTACCGCCTTTGCGAAGACTGGTGTCAAGTTGGGCCGCAGCTAGAAGTGTCGAAGAAAAGAATTGAAATCATGCAGCGAACCATTGAATCGATAGAACGGGATGCTGGACAGCGATTTAGGCATGAAATGGCTCTCTTATCCCATGCGTCTGTTGGTGCTTTGACAGCGCTTTGTGTACGTTATTTTACCCTTCTCATTTCTTTGATATGGCTAAATCATAACGTGCAGCCCAAGGCGTTCTTTCCACCCGATCATTCAGCCTCGTCGCCTACTGAGCGCTTTCCGTCAGAGCCTATAAAACCCCTCTCGACCTTTGCTGTCTTAGATCGTCTAAGTGTAATCATGACTGCTTCTCATGAAGCGACGCAAGTCAAGGGAAAGTGAGTAGGCTACTTCTAAACGTATGCTCACCGTTGTTGACTTTTTCCCCTACAGGACCACGCTGAAAGCTCTGCTGACTCACAACATCGTGAACCATGAGCTCAACCACGAGGTGCTCAGAAGAGCGATTGTGATCACAGACAAATCTGGCTCCAGCAATCAGCGTTTTTTCGAAGTCATATCCGACATTGTTGTAAACGAGCGCCACAATTTCACCTTTTCGCAGGTTGTCTGCCTCAGTCTCACAAACCTACGGCATTCTTCAGCGAAAATCCGGCGACTCGCTTTTGATATCTTGGAAGCCATTCATCAACAACATAATGGACTCCTTGCCATGTCAAATTTCGAAGCATCTGTAACAAGCCTGGCTTCGGCAACATATATCCATTCCCATCGCTCCATCTCCGATCTCCTTGCTGGAGAACACCCAGAACAAGGTATCAGCATGCTGGCTGAACTAGGAAACTGGCTCCCTCAGTTACCAGCAGAGGCATACGACACGAATGTAATACTGCTGCTGCTCCAAAGTCTTGAGTTTTGGATTCCTAACATCAATCTCATGACGGAGGACAACTCGGTGGCGTCGAGAGAAGGACTTTCATGTCTGTATCACTTGACATCTTTGACATTGCGCTATAGTCAAAGTCACGCGGAGCAGATCCTTGTGCTGTGGGCAAGGGTTGTGGATTCACCTCAAGAGTCAAACGGGCATGCTACGGTCAGATTTCTCCTGGAACAGGCGCATAAAGTTGGAAATGTCATTTTCATTTCCTGTGCCTCAAACATTGTCGCATCTCTGTGCCAAACATCTATTGGGCGACAGATTTTTGAAGAGTTGTGCTCTGTGGTTGAACCCCTACACATGATTCCTGCCATTGACCACAAACTGTCATTCCCAGATCCACCCGACATGAAACTCTGGGAAGACCTCGACGCCTTATTTGCTGACCAGCCGAGGCTTTCACTTGGTTCTGCTCAATTTGCCTGGCTTTTCCTGTCCGAAGTTGCGTTGCCGCGCAACTGGGAAATGCGCGATCAACTTCCCACACTCCTTCACGCAGTCTTCACACACCTTGACCATCGCATTCCTTTTGTTCGGCAGCGCGCTCGTTCTATGCTGTTTCAACTTTTGCGCTCGTGGATGCCTGGATATGCTGAATTACCTGATCGATCCGCGGGCAGGTCTCGTTCATCAGTCAAAGAAGCCATTACTTCTTTGGAAAAAGATGCAGAGGATCTGTACTGGGAGGAAGATGACTTGAGCGATGCGGCGGTCCCAAAAATGAAGCAGCTGGCGTCTCGGATCCTGGCCTTTCTGGACCCTTTGGCACCACACTTGGTCAGTCAATGGGGCTCTCTGGCTTTAGAATGGGGAACATCTTGTTCTATTCGAGCCACAGCTTTCCGATCCTTGCAAATATTTCGTGCCCTCATGCCACGCGTGAAAAAGGCTGATTTTGCACTACTTATTGGGCGTCTTTCCAATACCGTCGCTTCTACAGAAGAGAATATCCAGTCCTTCACATCTGAGATCTTCCTGACGCTCAACGCGGTTGCAAATGCCCATGACCTAGACAGATCGCTACTGCCGCAGGTGTTTTGGTGTGCATGTGCATGCTTATCGACGACGGTGGAGCACGAATTTACGCAAACCATCGTACTTCTGGAGTTCCTCCTGGCAAGAATCGACCTTAACGATCCTGTAACCGTCGATCAACTTCTATCTCATAGACCAACAGGATGGAAGGATTCTCCATTCCTCCAGCCACCCCTGTTGCGTGGTTTACGGTCGTCCATTGTGTCATCGTCGACCATCAAAGTCCTCCAGACCCTAGTCAAGGTCCAGGATTCCAGGCTCATCGACTCTTCTCCTGGGCGGTTGCGTGATGTCTACACAGCGGCATTGCCATGGTGTTTGCACGCGATGGATCAACCAGAGAATAATCTGAAGGAATTCGCTGAAGACATTGCTGCATTAGCTGGTCAGGAACAACGATACAGCATCCAGAAAATTATGAATTCATTCGCCAAAGGCCACTTCAGGACTCGCGATGACTTTCTTCGGCAGTCGGTTGGGAGTCTCCGAGAACATTATGGCGCTCATCATTGGACCGAAATCGTGACCCTTCTCCTCGGCTTGGTGCTGAATGAAGAGCGATGGCTTCGAATACAGGCAATGCAGGTTGTGAAAGTCCTCTTCCAGCATAGAGAAACTCGAAACCCCGTCGAACTCCTTGGGTCGGAACTACTCATGCCTCTCTTGCGTCTTCTCGAGACAGATCTTGCTGCCCAGGCACTTGATGTCTTAGAGGAACCCATGACCATGTCGGTTGGTGGTCCGGCCGCCAAGCACGTTCTGCGAATGAGCATGCATATAGGCGCATTCCCCCCTATTACAGACTCTGAGGCCGTCACCACCGTGTTCGGCGTGCCCAGCGAGTCAGGATGGTCAGTTGCGCAGGCTGATGCTGTCCGGGAAATATGCCAGGCGAACGTCATGGCGGTGTTCGACACATGCTCTGTACCAACACGACCATCGCGAATCGACTTCGAGCCGGAAGTGGAGGCCCTGCAGTCGATCAAGACCCCCCTGGCGGACGACCTCAATGGCTTGTTCCAAAACCTGACGGAGATGACTGCGAATTTCCGGGAAAGCGTCAACGCGTCTGACGCTAGAACCCGTGGGTCGTCCATCCCGACTCGGCGCCTTGAAGCGCGAGTCGCGGCCATCCTTGCCAAGTCATCTGCTCCCGACTCCGTCGCGGATACCCCGCAAACGCCGTTCCTTGATGTGTTTAACGTCGACAGGATCGACCAACACGAAGATTCGGATGAAGATTCTGACACTGATTCTGACACTGATGCATTTGTTTTCGATTCGCTTTATCCTTCTCGCAGCGCGCCAAACGGCGCTCATCACGACTAGTACTGTCTATTTTCTTCTCTTCCTCGTGTTCATCTATTTGCATCTAGCTATCCATTGGTCGCAAAAAGTACGCATTCCATGTATTGTGCAACTATAGTTCTTATGTACGGGTATCGGCAATTGTACAGTAGTAACTGCATATATTTTACATAGTTGTTTGTAATCAAACATTAACATCGTTCAAAAACCTTGTACAGATCTGGGAGATTAGCGATCTGCACGACGTCGCGATCGAGAAGGGACTTGGGAGGCACCAGATAGCGGCGAATGGCAGGGAAGAGGATGTGCTCAATCTGCCAGCGCTCGGCTTTGTACGTCTCGCTTTCTGGGTCTTCGGAAACGGTTGGAGTCGGGATGTAGAAGTACGCCAGTTCGCGCAGGAACGTGTCGAAGCACTCTGCCTCGGATGTCCAATTGACCTGTGGGCCCAGCCGCATCAGGAAACCGGGTAGATTGTCCAAATTGGGGGTGTAGCCGCGAAGGAGAAGGGGGAGACTCTCTACCTGCCCGTCGGCGGATATCGTGAGTGAGAAATAGTCTACCAGCATGTCACGCCGCGACACGAGGAGCGTGGCGATGCGCTGTAGTGCATGGTTAGTTGAGCCGGGGACAAAGGACGATAACTTACATCGACGATCTGCCCTTTATCCAGCGCACTGCTCTCCGTATTCTCCGCCTCGACAGCGATTTCGAGCAGTTCGCGCAGAGAGGGCGGCGGATCAAGCTTAATGCGACTAATATCACCGAACTGGCGGAGTCCAAGCTGGTAGAATAACTCTTCGCTGAGGATCGACACACCGTTAGAAACTCATTATGAATCATGGCAGCTACGTACGCAAGGGCATCGTGATTGACGAGGTACAGCTTCGTCGAGTGCTGGATAAGCGACAAACACCGGTGGATATCGACGATGCCCACGAACGTGTTCTTCTCGAGGATTTCGGAGAGCTCTGTACAGTCAATATGAGCAGCAGCCGCATATGCGTGTGCATTTGAGCTTACGACGGTGCTTGCCCTTCGCAACGCGTGCCCGTAGGGAGATCACAGACGTCAGAAAGCATTGCGACTCATGCACTTCGCGCGCCTTTTCGAGGGTCGCAGTGGGCGTTGTCTGGTCCGCCTTCGACGCGGCCGCTGACGACTGTGCGACTTGGTTTCCCGCATTCACGACGGGGAACATGGAGTCGAGCGTGCGGTCGGTCATGGAGGTGCGTACTTTGTGCTGCGAATAGATTTTCCTAGGTTCGCCCCCTAGCGGAGTACCGATGTTTGAGTATACGAAGGGAAGCAATGAAAAACTTGACTGACCAGGCGAAGATGCAACAGCCGCTGTATCCTGCTCATCGTCGTTGGTTTCGTTCCTCGATCGTTTTTTTGACAGACGCGCATCATCCTCAAGCAGACCTCCCGTTAGTAGAGTCTGGACATAAAAGAGCTTAAATATCATCTCCATGTATGAATATTATCGTTACCTGGTACTCAAACGTGCGGGAATGATTCTGCTGAACGAGATTCTGCTGCATTGCATCGGCAACACGCTCCGTGATCGCCTCCTCGTTAAGGAAGTGGACTTCCCGCTTAGTTGGGTGTACATTGACATCGACGGCCCGAGGGTCTATCTGCAAACTACCAAGGCATCAACAATAAGTTAATTCAGAGAAATGTGGGATGATGAAACCTTAGATAGACGAAGGGAGAGGCGCCCTTTGGTAGAATATTGGTGTACACAGCTTCGAGAGCCTTCTTCATGCGCGGCGATTCGACCAGGCGATCTGGGCAGCTTGTGTCAGATGCGAGCTGTAGGACGAGCGGACGTGGCTTACGGTTAATGAAAAGGAGAAAGATCATTTTCTTAGCTTGATAGTTGGCATTTGTGAAGTACAGCTCTGCGTTCCATGAATTTGCATCCTCATCTCGTGAGTCTTCGTCTTCGTCCATACTCTCGCTGTCAGCATTTTTGGGTGGCGCGGAAGAAAGGTCATGATGAATCAGCTCTTTGGCGATAGAGTGGCCGTACAGTAAGCGGATCGCGGCGGGTATTTCTGAGGAAGATGGTGTTGAAAGATCAGGAGCAGACGTTCCGCTCTGTCAGATTATCGACGTGAGATGAGTATATATAGACGCAGAGTACATACCTTTTTGCATACAAACGCAACTTTCGGATTGTGTATAGCGTACTTCGTAATCACATCCAAAATTCGCGAGTACTCTTCTGAGGTGCTCCTCAAAGCCGAGAGGCGAGTCGGGGTATTGTAGAAAAGGTCTTCAATCTAGGGATTCCCTTAGATCAATTCACATAGTCACTTTTCCTGAATACACGCACAGTAATGGTGGTCCCGTCGTTTCCAGCGCATGCTTTGGGCTCTGACTTATCCAATGTCTTCGGGTCAACAAGAACGCCGTCCGAATACGCAGCTCTGTAGCTAGTCTCAGCACTTGAATGAAGAAAAAGGTGAAGCCGCGCGCACTTCCATGCGCAGGTGTCTCCTTTGACTTTGGTGATCACCGAAAGATGTGCCACATGGGAAATCGACGCGAGAGCTTCGCCGCGAAAGCCGTATGTCGCGATTTTCTTCAGGTCAGAGAAGGTTGATAATTTAGACGTGGTGAACCGCTCAGCAAGTATAGGCAGGTCAGATTTCTGTACCACCCAGAGAGGTGAACTGAGGCGCTATCAAAAGTCGCGACGCGCGCAGACTCACACGAATGCCGCACCCGTTGTCCTGAATCTGTAGTAGCTTCAGGCCACCATCCTTCACGGTGACGCGAATAGACGTCGCGCCCGCGTCCAAGCAGTTTTCAATGAGCTCCTTGAGTGCCGACGCTGGTCTGTGAATGATCTTCCATCGTCATGAGCCGACTGCAGAACGGGAAGTGGCACACGCACTTCTCCGGCAGCAATTTTGTTTATGAGGTTTTCATTCAGACGGCGAATTGGTTTAGGCTCTGCTGCGATTTGGGGTGCCTGTGGTGCAATCATACTGTCTGGTAATTCGGAGGGAAGCAACAGACACGCGGTCAGGAACTTGAAGCTGGCGATTTCAGGGACATAGACCTAACCCTAACTGTAGC
This sequence comes from Hypholoma fasciculare, assembly GCA_016801325.1. NCBI lineage: Eukaryota > Fungi > Basidiomycota > Agaricomycetes > Agaricales > Strophariaceae > Hypholoma > Hypholoma fasciculare. Next base: position 18,967 of record JAEKIV010000237.1, read on the forward strand.
TACACCTAACCCTAATATTAGCTAAACCTAACCCTACGCCTAGATTTAGGATCTTATCGTTCGACGGCCGTTATTTACGACTCCGGGTTAGCAACATCTCACCACTTTCAGCCAGCCTTCCGTAAACCGCTGTCAACCTTTCCGCCGCATCGGATTCCCAGCGTCATACCCTTTATACGAGGCGAACTATCAGCCCACTGCCTTTACCCCGAAAACCTTTCGACTTTGAGCAGATTTCATCTGACCGCTTCAATCTCATGGCCACCGCAACGATGTCGAGCTATTCGCCACAGCCTTTTACTGCGCCTGAAGACAAATACCGGGGGGCGGTCGTTGAAGTACGTAGCCTACAGTCTACGTGTTCACCTTCCTAAAGCTTATTTTGATTGTCAACTACAGGATCTCCAACTGCCACCAGCGTTTTCGATCTCCTCCAACGAAGCCATCTCACGCGCCATAGAAATGGCATATGAGCGTGATTTCTCTCACATCCCGTATGACTTCAGCTCGCTGTGGCGTATCACAATCAGCTGATGTGGTCGGATATCTAGTGTCCTAAACAGCAACAGGCGGCCGCTGGGTTACGTTGATGTTGCCAAACTGAAGGAACGATGGGAGGCCGGCAAGGCAAACCCAGTGCGCACACATTTACGTCACTTGTCCTGAGTCCGATGTTCATTGATTCGCAGGACGACAAAGTCAGCCAATACATGACCAAGTTCAAACGAAGCTCGACGGAGCCATACACAACGATCACGCCTCTCTCGCCTCTCTCAGACTTGGAGGGGTTCTTGAAGACGAATATCTTCGCACTTGGTACGTCTACCCCTCTCCAGTATAGCCGACTTACGATTTAAATCCAACAGTCACCGACCATGACCGCAAGTTTGTTCTGGCAGTAGCAACATCGCACGATCTTGACAACTTTGTCAGTCGTCGCGGACTGTAATTTCAATTTTTTTCAACCATTTGCTGTTTTATATACATTTTTATCTCTCAACCTTGCACCTGTGCAAGTTCAAGTGCTGTTCAATGTTTTGGAATTCGGCCTACTATTTGATTCATTGGTTAAATTATTGTCAAGTGCATAAAGTCAGGTAAGAGGGCGCCAAGGGAATAGATTCCGCCGCACAGACGGGAATTGACCTGCACAAATCAGTCAATCACTTGCATCGAAATGCTTCCAAGTCCGGAATCTGCGCACCGAAAAGGATGACGGGAATCCAGCATGCGAGCAGGAGTGCTATGTGTTGCGACCCAAACGATTTAGGAGGACTTCGATGCTTGGCGAGATCCACAATTGTTGAGATTGAGGCTAAAGTTTGGAACGTTATGAAGGCACTACAAACGGACGTCAATCGCAAAGCGCGGACGTAGGATAGACCCTTACACTTGGAACAAGATCATGCGCAACACCGCAGGCGCAAGGAACGGTATTGGCCGCTGTGTTTTCGGCCGGGGGAACTTTGAGGCATACGGGTCCGGGAGACGCAGCCTGAAGCCGTCCGCGAGGCTCATCACGCTCCCCGTCCCACCATCGTCGTCCCCGTGCACCTTGGAATCTACCCAACGCATGCTGTCTGCGCGGTCAGTATCCGAGGGCCCCTCCGCACTCGCCTCGTCCTCCCACTTCGCCGGCTCCTCGTCGTCCTTCTCCGCAATCGGACCCTCTGCGTCGCTCTCCCGCGGCTCCTTGTCCACACCTGCCACGACGTGCACCACGTCCGGGTTCGCGAATGTCGGGAACGTGCACGACACCTGCGAATCCGCGTCGTTGATCTCGATACTCGATGCCCTCGAGCCCTTCCGCGAGTGGCGCGGCGCGGCGACGACGATGCCGCCTGGCGCCGCGGCGGCGCCAGACAAGGCGTGTGCGCGCGCGTCGGGCGCAGCGAAGGTGACCGTGTCGTAGCGCCGCGACGCGCGCGGCAGCGTGAACTGCTCGCCCTCAGGGCGTGAGCGCTGCAGGTGCTGGTTAGTGCGCGAGATGCGGTAGGCGGACATAATAGACAGGTAGAGCGCCGGGATGACCACCAGGATCGGCATCCCCGCATAGCCTAGCAGGCGAACCCTGGAAAGTGATTAATGTCAGAAGGCTACGCAGCGTCATTGCGGAAGGGCGCACCACTCGGGGGCGGTGGAATCGCAGTGTACGTCGTCTGAAGGTTGCGCGGAGTCGAACTTAAGGACGCCGGCGATGTGGACGACGGTGCCGACGAATGGAAAGCCCACGATAGGCACAGCGTAAATATTGCGCCATCGAAACGCCCTGGGTGCATGTCAGCGTGCGTACTCACTGAGAGGACTATCAGGAAATGCGCACCGCTCGCCGTCCCCCCACGTCTTGGGCTTCAGCACGGTCATATATGTGGCCAGCGAGAACGCCATGCTCGTACCGGCGACGATGAAGGCGCCGGTAGAGATGATTATAGTCTGCGCGATGCAGAACGAGCGCGGCATGCTGAAAGGATCCATGCGGTATATCATCCCTTGGGCAACGCTCAGCGGCGCGGTGGCAATACAGATAACGAAAAAATATTCACCGAGGCAGAAGGCGCCCTGGAGGAGCGTGTTCCCGACGCAATACGCCACGGGCCCCCATTGTATATTGACTGTGCGCCCAAATGCCCAGAGGACGGTGCAGCAGCCCAGCCACCCTGCAGGAAACGTGGGTTTGAATGCGACTTCGGCACTAAAATGCACGAAGAGAGTACGCACCGGTTGCCGAGAGAATAAACCAGGCGATCTTGAGGCCAAAGGGCAGCATAACTGCCGGAGCGCGCGCTCAGCCAGGCAGTAGAGCGAGATGCACCGGAATGTGTTCACCCTGCTTGGGGGAGAGAGCGAAAAGGGTGGTCTGTGATGGCGCACACAGTATCCACCACTTATAACATATGTTTGCCGGACACAACGCCCGATGGAGAGCGAGGAAAAGTAGTGCCTCAGGGATCGCGATTTGATATTGTATCAAATTATCAAATCCCACCGTGAGTCATGGCTACTGGCGCGTTGCAGGCCGCCGTCTCCGCCGCCTTCGCAGCGTCTCCATGATTCAAATTTGCGTGAGATGCATTTTGGAAAGCCCTCCCGGGAACCCTGGAAGAATTGTCTGGAGGCGAGAGAACGCTGGGACGGCCTCCGGCTGGAGCTAGCTATAGTGTACATGGTTACAAAATGAATGATAAGAAAACCTGATGGTGGTGATGATTGCATTTGCGCCCCTGAGCTGCCTCCAAATTTCGTAAGGTCGAGGCGGACCAGCTGGACGACTCGGCAGCACGGCGCCGCTTGTTACCGACGGCTTGAATATCTTGTCGTTCCGTGGCCGGGAAGCTCGGGAGTCGGGACGGGCAGGTTGCAGCACGCCTGATGATAGACATCGTTCTTATAAAATCCAAGCTTGATGCGTAAATAGTATTTATTGTGTGCAATTACTGTCTAACACACCTCTTCGCAGTGATATATCTTCAAGTCGCCCACGGAAGCCCATAGAAATGTGTAAAACAATCTTTCAAGCTCTTCGCCAGAATGCTGGCACTGTCAAATCTCTGCAACGTATGCCGGAACAGATTTTTACTCAAGCACTAAATTTGTCCATGACGACTAAAATGCCTCCGGCAGCTGTAAGCTCAGTGCTCAAGCCAGGAAAATAGCTGCTCGACACATGATATTCTAACAACTCCCCCGAATGAATTCTGAATCGCATTTGATTTAGGCGCCCAAGCGCTCAAGCTCTCACCGAACGGCCAAGCGAAATCCCAATGAATATAACTACCTGGAAATTTTTCTTGTATTGTCCCAGATTACCTGGACGAGTTCGTTGATAATCTCTCTTCCGATGAGCTCCACAACGCGCGATTTGCGCGCGATTTTATGCACATCCATCGACCAGGGTGGGCGGCCACCTAGTTGCGTCCCACGGAAGCTTAAAATAATGCAACCGAAATTACGTAAGATTTACATAATGGCCTGATTAGATTGGAACCTTTGCGGCAAACCCACGCTCTTGCCACGCTCGTAACTCTGAACCAACTCTGAACACCTTTGCCACGCTCTAACAGTTCATTAACAGTTGCGGGCACAACAAAAACGACGAGATAAATTCAAAACTATGCCCGGTCCCGGAAGTCGTGCTAAGGCAAAGTCCAAAAAAGCCAAAACAAAGAACGCGTCCGGTTCGATCTCAACTTCCCAATCTCAGGGAGTAGACGCCGACGCCGACGAGGTATATGTCGTGAAAATAGACAATGCAGAGGGATGGGACATGATAGTCAACATTCTGTGCGACTATTTTCAGCTTCCAGGTGCTTTAAATTTCCCTTTGACTTTGCTCCCCGTTCAAACTTCAACGGGCGCTAAATCATTCTACAATTTTCGTTAGATCTCATGACGCGAAGTGGGCTGAAGAAAGTTCACACCAACTTCGAGACCATCTACAATCGCGTAAATGTCGTATTCGAGAAAAACACGAACAACGAGAAGATCAGAGGGGCGATTATTGGAATTTTTGCGAAGATGTGCGTTGATTCGCTTCTGCGCAACAAGCTGTTCGACAAAGGTGCGCACGTTCCACTTTAGCGCTTGCACAGCTTCCGACTGACGAAACTATAATTTCAGGCATTGTCGACAAAATTATACCTCTGCTGAACGTGGACGAGACGAGGCATCTGGCGATGCGCGCGCTCAGCACCATTACGCACCACGGAGGCTCCAAGATTCGCACTGAAATCGCGAAGCACGGCAACGCGATAGCTAAACTAATCACTGATCTGCCCGACGACGAAAAGTTGACCGACCTCGGTATCGCTGTCCTTGCGCACAGCATTTCCGCCGCCGTCGAGGGCGACGAAAAGCCCGCCAACGCGAAGGTGCTAAAATCCATCGACATGGTGGACATCCTCAGGAGCACGCTCCAGGCAGTGAAGCGGCCCCACTCGCGTCCCAGGCATATGATCGACCACGCCATAGAGCTGGTGGTCATGTCGAGCATGCATGCCGCGAGCGCGTTCAAGGCGTACCCGTCGGCGATTGGCTTCTTGGTCGCCGGGATGCGTAGCAAGGACTGGGTGACGCGCTGTTCGTGCCTCGGTGGTCTTATAAGGCTATACCGCCTCGAGGCGGAGGACGACCAGCGTAACCTCGACCCTAACCGGTTCATGGCGGCGGTCCAGCGCGGCGTGCCGTCGAACCTCAGCAACATCGTCATGGACTATGGCCAGTACCGCTGCGAGATGTATCTGACGCTCTCCTGCACGAGCGAGTTCCAGGCCGCGATGTTGGACTGCATGGGGACGTTCGACCTGTACGCACTCGGGCTGAAGCAAGCGGAGCTCATCCTCAAGACCGAATTTTCCATCGCCGACGGGATGTTCGAGACGGAGGATCCCAAGACGGGGAGGCGATACGTTGACGACTTCGGCCTCCCGTTCAAGATGTGGTCCGACTCGCTGCCGCACTGTGCGCGCGCGATACGGAATAAGAAGAACCCTAGAGAGGAGGACATGGCCGACATCTTGGACATCAAGTACGCAATTATGAAGCAGCGCATCCCCGACGCTGTCAGCCTTGCGAAAAAGGCCATCCAACGCAACCCTAATCACGCGTACTTCTACTACGCAATCACGCTTGCTGCGGACAGCGTGCAGGGTCTGCGTGCGGCGAAGAAGGGCCTGAAATGCAAGACCACCACGCCATTCGTCAAGTATCAGTTGATGCAGCGTGCAGTGCAGCACGCTGGAGACATGGGGCACAGGCTGCTCCAGGAAATGCCAGAAGCGGGCGAGCGCCGCTGGGAGGAAGGTATCGCGTTCTTGATGAGCGCGCTTGACGACGCCAAGGCGTATATCGAAGGCGCGCCGCCGGATAACCGCCACATGAAGAACGTTGGATACTGGTACGTTTTGCTTACCATCCTCCTCGAGGAAAATTTGAGCCCCGACTTGAAGGAACTGAAGGTACATCTATATCTCCTCTGTTTTTATCTGCAACGACTTACTGGGCCAGAACCATTTAGAAACCCCTCGAACGCCTGGATGTTGCGGACCAGTTCAGCCAGTTTATGGGCGTCCCCCCGCCAAAGACGAACCTTCGTCTCGCGCAGAAGGCCGCTGTAAAATACTACTCAAGCGGTGTCCGAGAGTTCTCTCGCGTTTTTGCCGAGCTTGACAAATACAAAGTGAACAACCAGAAGGCTCCAGAGCCTAGCTCCGAACAGCTTGAAGACGACCTTGAATCATGGCTGGACGAAATGCATTTGGAAGACGGAACACGCGAGAACTTTATGCGCTGTGGGGCTCACTCTGACCGCCCAAAAGTAATTTACGAAGACGTCATCTTATATCGGTGCTCTTGGTGCGGAAATCCGTCAGCCGGCCTCAGAAAATGTGGGGCATTTTTATAGTCAGTTTCAACAGTTTGCTGACTGCGATTGCGATTTCTAGGCAGCGGCTGTGCGAAATCCAGGTAATTACACTGTTTCAAAAAAATTCGCAACGAGGCTGATCTGATTCCCTTTGCTAGATACTGCGATTCTGGATGCCAGAAAGCTCATTGGGCAGACCACAAGAAATCTTGCAAGCAATGATGAATATTTATCCCCTTCCACCATAGTGAATCTTTTGAACTTTCAAAAACATCCCTTGTCCCGCGCCAATATGTACAACATCCATTGAATTTCTTGTCAGCGCACTCATTGCCATCTATTCATATCATCTGTAACTTCTAACATAACATTTTCTTGTGGTCGGTGTCGGCTGATCGAAAAAAATCTGAGAAAAATCATATAGGCATCCATTATTATTAGGACGTCGTCTCATTGTAAATAACTATGTTTTTATAGCATTTGAATCGTTTCGCAAGAATCAAAGATCGTCGAACTTCTAGACCTCTTCTAATGTAATGTAATAATACAATCTCAAGAAAAAGCCATGTCCACAAGCGCGTCGCGTCGCGTAAATAGAGATAAACAAACGCGACGCGTTGATTAGCAGTGACTCAATTTCGGACCGGCATCAATTGCCAGGATGAGTCTGTCGAACCCAGCCATTGTCCCTTTCTTTCCCATTCACCATGAGCACTTCCAAAGTACAACGCACGTATGGCTCGCGCGGTCGCCGGAACGCAGCAGCGTCGTTCGCGGGACCTTCATCACCGCCTTCGGTGCTCGCCTCGTCGCCACCCCCAACACCCAGCCTGGCGCGACCTAGCAAACGAAGTTTCTCTGATTTACTGTTGGAAGAGAATATCGCTCCACAGTCTTCACCATCTAAACGTCAAAAATTTCTCCCAGCAGCGAGCAAGTTGAAGGCCAAGTCTAGAACGACGACCAAGGCCAACGCAAAGTCTAATCTAAAAGCTGGCTCTAAAACGCTTACTCAATTACACTTCAATATCGACCAATCTATTATGCGAACGTGTTCCTTGTGCAATCTATCTTATACTAGGGGAGCCCCAGACGACGAGAGCCTGCATCGAGCGCACTGTACGCGCGCGCGGCAGGGTATGGAGTGGGGTCGGGAAGAGGAGAAAGATAAAATGAGGGGGACAGAAACCGTGGTTGTCGAAGTGGCTTCAGGCGTTAAATTGAAAGGGAACAAGAAGAAAGGGAGGATTATCTCCTTTCCCGCCTCCATCGGTGGCAAAATTGGCTCAAAGGTACATTTTTCCCATGCTTTTATTCATTTTAGTTTATCTGACGCTGTTTATCAGTTGGACACGCTCTTGCAGACGATCAACCTCTCGCTCTCAGCACCGGAGCTTCCAGAATCGGTCTTGCAATGCTCCAAGGCGTACATCTTCCTTCTCCCGCACGAGACCCAAAGCCATCGCGAACGCATCGTGGGCTGTGTTATTGCGCAGCACATTTCCACTGCGATGGCCGTCGTGCCACCGCCCTCGCAATTGCTTCCATGCGACGCGGCCAATGGGGCCGAGCTCCCCGTCGCCGTCGATGCCGATACCAATCTGTTCTGCTCGCCGACGCCGCTTCCGACCCCTATGGGTGTGCCCAGGCTGTTCGTGCCCTCGTCGCACCGGCGATTGGGGATCGCGCACGCTCTTCTGGAGGCTGCCGCAGCCACCTTCGTTTACGGATGCCCCTTAGATCCAGGCCGCGGACAGGTGGCGTTTTCGCAGCCCACGGGCATGGGCCAAGCTGTGATGATGAGTTGGGGCAAAGGGGGTGTTAGGGTGTACGAGGAATGAGTAATATCGAGGCGGTATGTATTGTATCAACATGTAAAGATGTATTTGGTCGACTGCCTTTACCAAATGCATGTTGTAGGGCTGTGGAGGCTGGTGTACATTATTCCGCAGCTCCACCATCTCGATCGCATCATGCAAGAGCGCGCTGTGTTCAAATTTTCAGTAACATGGCGCGGAATTCAAATGACGATCGGGCGTGGCTGACCGGTAACGGGGCTATATTAAGATTGGACGGGGATTGGAACCTAACCATACCCTCTTCGTTGCTGCTCTCACCAAAATGAAGTGTCCCGAGCCCTTCTAGAGCAGCATCCACACGACCGCCACTGTCTCACTATCAGTGAACCCGCAAAAAAACCTTTGTGGTTTACATACCAATCGTGCGCATATCTCAGTGTCTCAATTCGGCTCCTTCTAAAATCTTTGTTGCGTTTTGCCTTGTCTAGGTCTTTTGCTGTCTTACCTCGCTTTCCGTTTTCGCTACACGCTCTTTCCTCGACTTTCTTCTTCTTTGGCGATGGTTCAATCCCGCCCTTGGCTGTTGTTTTTCCTCTTGTTCTGCCCCTTCGTCCTCGCGATCCCTGTAGAGCCCATACCTAGCCCTAATACCGGAGAAGACACCCTCATATCAGCATATTCGCCTTCATTCATCGTGCCAGAGTTAGACCCCGTCTCCGAATACTACACGACACGCTTCACGCATCGCCCGCCCGAGGGGTTAGCCCCTGTTGCGCACATCAACAGACTCATATTGACGACGCGGAGGAGGATAGAGTTCTTCTGTCGTTCCGTCACTGAGACGGTGCTGCCCGAGATCCGGCCTACAAGGTGAGTAAACCGCCAACCCGTCGGCCGCCTTCGCTCGTTTTCGATATTCACTGTTGTCCGCCGATACAGGGAAAACTTTTTATATTTGCGATCGTTGGAAGATCCGCTTTTCATGTCAGCACGAGAGCTGCTCCCCACTTCGGACAAGGCTGCACGTTCGACGGACTCGATACCAATCCTGTGAGTACGATGTCAGACGATACAATCTCTCTCTGATCGCTGAAACCTTGGTGCTGCAGAAATATACGCGATATTCTACATTCCTTGGAGTCCGAGTTAGAGAAGAGATCGATAAGGTACGTGCAGTCAAACTCAACTCCTCGCACAAATTTTAATGCGTATTTTAAGAGAACGCCAACGCATAGCAGAAGACTTGAATGAAATCGTCCAACGAATGCCCAGGACCAGTCGCGACGATACTTCACTGTAGAACTGTAGATGTGATCGAACTTTGAACTTTTCGTCTCCCCATTCATTAGTGCTATGCATAACCCGCCACCGCACACTGTGCTACATGTAAATGAGATCTTCTGTATGTATACCAACACTATGACAACGTTAATGACAAATCGATATTAGATACATTAGTAGATTTAATTCTTACCCTGATTTTAATAGACTGAACGCCAGTATCAAATTTCGGAATACCTAGGAGGTACGTACTAAAAGGTAGTTTCATGTCTGGCGCGCGTTGAAAATTATTTGTGCTCAATGCTCATTAACATTCATTGTCTTCTATCCGCGGAATATCCAGAAGATTCATGCCAGCAATCTTGTCTGATTTCGGCTTGTTGCATACTCGAACGTCAATTGGCGTACTGTCTCTGGTCGCCTAAATATGCTACGTCAGTATGTATTCCCGTTGATTATCTGATTAGGCGCGCAAAAGACCAATCTGGTGAATCTATTCCATATCCTTATCATAATCTGGTTATCAGTGGACCATGATGAAGCCGGAAATTAATCAGCCTTGCCAGGACCTTTTTATCGAACTAACATCGAGGGGGTACATCATTAACTTGACAAAACTCGAAAATGCAAGAGAAAATAATAATAAAAGCGGAATCATGAACATCAAAAATTCATTACATCAAAACACAGAAAGAGACCACATAATAATGAGGAAAGTTATACGTTGATGGGGAGGGGGGAAAACGTCATCGAAGACATGATACGATGGAATAGAAAATAGAGAAACAAGAAAAAAATGAGCCGAAACGATGGTGGGTTTAGTAGGATATATGTAGATGTATTTATCGCGGCTTTGCCGCATGTATTTTGAGTACTGGGAGGACGGTGCAGGGCAATTCGCCTACTCAGGTTTCACTTTCCAGAACACCGCAGCGGCAGCAACGCTCAGTAGCACTACACCCATTGCCGCCTGCATATTGAGTGCCGTCTGAGCCCGACCCTGATGTGCCTTCGCGCGCTCTTCCGCGCGCTCCTCGAGCGCCCGCTGCCCGCCATCAATGATGTCATCCAGTGAGAGCGCAAGCGAGTCCTGCATCCACGCATGCACGCGCCGCAGAGACAAGAGCAGATAAGCCAGACCAAACGAAAGCAGGGAAAGAGAAAACGAGAGGATTAGCACAACCGTCCAGCAGAGCGCGAGTGCGAGGAGGGGAAGACTTGCCACTTCTGAGATCGCGCTAGAGTTCGCGCGCGTCGCCGGCGCCGTCAGCACGCCGTTCGCGTGCTTCGCTGACTCAGCAGCGGCGACGATGGCGTCCGGTTCCGTCGTCTTTGAGGGCTCCGCGTGCGGCTCACCGCGCAGGCCGTACACCGAGCTCGCGGGGGTGGCCAAGATGCCCGTGCTGACGCCCACCGCGGTGCTCGCAGTGATCTCCAGCGCGCGCCGGATCCCGTGTTTGCCGTCGTCGTCCTCTTCGCTCGCGCTCTCGCCGTCTGCGCGCTCCGGCGAGCCCGCGCGGGGGGACCCGCTTGATCGTCGCCGGCGTCGTCGGTACCGTGCACTATCACTGCTCTGGCTACGTGGACTAGGCGGCGTCACAAGCCCGCCGTTCGGACGAACCTTGACCGCGTCGCCGTTTGGGCCGCCCCACGCGCTTCCACGCGCCTCCGACGAATGGATATGCGCCTGGTACGCGGCGATGTGCGCCTCAAGCCGCCCGCCCTGCTCGCGCACTGCCTCGCGCACACGCTCTTGCGCAGCGAGCAGACCGGCGACCGCGCTCTGCACGCCGTCCGTCTTGCCGAGGGCGGTCTCCGTGCGTGCTAGCGACCCGTCGACGCGAGACAGTCCCGCGTCGAGCCGCGTGAGACCGCCATCGAGCCGTGCAAGACCGCCGTCCAGCGCCGCGAGCCCACCGTCGAGGCGTCCGGTACGAGTCTCCCACTCCTCCTGCGCCTTCGCTAGGGTAGTGCGCTCCCGTGTCCAGTCGGCCTGCATCGTCGACCACTGGCCAGCAATCGTCCGTGTCCACGCTGCGAGCGCGCTGGGCGGCTGTGCCTCCTTTCCCAAGCTTTCATCCCCGTCGATCAGCGTGGCCTCCGAATCTGCGCTGGTGTCAGAGTCCGCGCCAGTGTCGGTGTTCGTGGGTTCGTTTTCTTTCGCTGGAGGCGCGGCGGCGGCGCGGGATTGCGACTTCTCGAGCAGGCCCTCAAGGCTGCGGACCTTGTCTTCCAGATCGCGGATTGTCCCCTGCGCACTCGCGTGCTGCTTTTCGAGAGTAGTTGTAAGCGCTAGAACCGCGCCGACCTGCGCCGTGAGACGTTCGACCTGTGCGTGCACGTCCGCAGTAGTGACCGAGGATGTAGGTGAAGCCGCAGGCACCGTAGAAGCAGTGGGCGATGTCGAAGTCGCATGCGAAGAACCCTGAATGGCAACAGCGGAACTCGAAGTCGACAGTGGGCTCCCCGAACTCCGTCGCTCGCGAGCAGCCATCCCCAGACCGATGCCCAAGCCAAGCATTGACGGCTCAGGTGTCCGGGGACGCCCGACGCCGAGGTCCTCCGCACGCCGACGTTCCTGCTCGTCGATCTCCTGCTGCGTTTCCTCGTGCTCGTCCTCATTGTCCTGGGTGCCGTCGTGGGGCTCGTCGTGCTCCTGCTCGTCGTCGTCACGCTCATGGTCAAACGCCGACTGTTCCTCCCCACTGGAGCGGTCCGCAGGACGGAAATGGTCCTCTTCCTCGTCCCCATGTCGCTGCTCGCGAGCATGCTCCGCCTCTCTCGATGCCCGTTCGTCTTCTATGAGCGCCTCCTCGTCCTCCTCGTCGACACGCTCAAGCTCGTGAGCCATAACCGTGCCCACACTGCGCCCATCGTCATCATCGTCATCTTCCTCCTCGTCTTCGTCCTCCTCCAACACGTCCTCAAGGCCGATAGGTATTCCCTCGTGCACGCCACGCTCAAGCAGCGTAAGCTCGTCGTGCTCGAAACGGCCGTCAGCCCTATCTCCTTCCACATGGTGGCTACTAGCTTCACCCTCTCGGCGCCCTTCGACAAGACCGCGGAGCACGCCGACCTCATGTCGAATTGCCTCCTGCTCTTTTAGAACGCCCTCAAGAGCACGTACACGTTCAAGATGCGCTGCAAGGCTCGCCTGCGTCTCTGCGAGCTGCGCCTGCAATACAGCAACAGTCGGTGGCGCCGCGGGCTGCGGCGGGCTTGCTGGGGGACGATCGGCCCCGTCTGCAGTGGGGCCCATCGCCTGGGTTGAAGGGGGCGGTTGTGGCCCGCTAGTCTGCTGATCGCTCGCGGGCGACGTGGGCGCGGGTGGTAGAGCGCCGTTGGGTGGGGCAGGCATAGGTCCCGTGGGAGGCGGCTGTGGAGCGGCCTCTGTCGGGGGACGCACGGGCGGCAAATGTGCCGGGAATGCTTGAAGATTGGGAGGCTGCACCATAAATCCATTAGTATTGACCTCAAAATGATGCATATGACTCACCCCACGTCCGCCTAAGACGCCCTCGACATCGCCCATGAGAGTCGCGAGACCGCCAAGCTCGGCGCCGGTTTCCCGGCTCTTTTGTACTTCTCCCTGTAGGCGACTGAGAATAACATCGAACGAGATTCCTGTGCTACTTCTTCCTGGGGCACGGGCAAGTGATGGAGGGGCGCCCATTCCACCAAGGCCGTTATGTGCAAGTGGCCGGCGTTGCTGGCCGGGTGCGTTGGGGCCAGCATTGCCCGCAGCGCCCGTGGGGGCCGTGCCTGACGCGAATGGAAACGCGCCCGCGCCCGCGCCACCGGCGCCGATACCCAGACCATTTGGTGGACCCATGAAGCCGTGGTGACCGCCTTGCGGTATGCCAGCAAGGCCTGCTTGGTGGAGCTGTTGTTGTTGCTGGTGGTGCAAATGTTGTTGCTGTTGTTGATGGGAGGCGAGGTTCAGATGGTGTTGTTGCTGCTGTGCGTGCTGCGCGGCGGCGGCGGCTTGGTGTTGTTCTGCTCGAGCGGCGACGGCGGCATCTTGTTCCGAGAAAACACATACGACGCGGGCGGCTACTTTGTGATGAATAATCGTTTTGTTGTCTTCGCCGACAATGTCGATTCCGAATTCCTACAAGAGGGACAGAATGAAGAGTCAGAATCACGGCAGGCTGTATGTAAACAAAGAGGATGACTCACGACGATGTCATCGCTCTTCAGTTCGAAAGGCTCGCTTTCATGGCCTTCGCTGCTGAGCCGCTCGCCGTTGATGAAGGTACCATTACTACTTTTCACATCCTTGATGAATATCTACATCCTCGTCAATCAGCATGCCGCCCGCTGGATGTAAATGGCCCAGCATATACGTACCTTGCCACCTTCCTCCCACACTTCGGCGTGCTGTCGACTCAGCACTTTCGAGTCAAAGAATCCGTTCCGCTCGCCCGGTGCAGTCTTCGAGCTCGTCTGGCGCCCGATCTTCGTGTGCGCGGACGTCAGCGCGATGTGCTTGGGCGCCCAGGTGTCGTTCAGGGGATAGAGGTAGAGCGCGGGGAATAGTGCATTGTGCGCGGGACTCGCGGGGAACGGCGGCGGGATAGGCATGATAAGTGAGTGTATGCGCTAGGAGGGGGCGGGTGGAAGCGGCGCAGCGGAGATAGCTGGATGTATACGCAACCGCGGCCGCGTGTTTGGAGTTCTAGTTCGTGTCGTCGAGGACCCTGGCCTGTGAATGGGCGCTTATTTGTGGGGTCCTAGATGTGGGGGCGACGATGGCGGCGGGCGGAGGTGGCGAGGAGCTGGGTGGTGGTCGGTGGGAGAGTGCTGTCACGCAGCCAATCCGAGGGCTCGCTCGAGCCACTTCAACCTTAACCCCACTCTTGCTCACACGTGTCCTCATTAGTCATCCGTTGATTCAACTCCTCGTCCGAGCAAAGTCCGAGTCCGTCGCTTTGTTCGCCCCATAAAGGTGCAGAAAAATCTCCTCAACCTTTCTCACTTGCTTTGAGTTGTAAAAAAGATACGGAAGTAACGATCCGACTGCAATAAGCCAATGCACTCGATACAAACTCGGGTCGAAGTACAGCACCAGAGGACGCCGTAAGTACCCTCCATTCCTCTGCAGGCGCCGACCAGCACGAAATCAGCATTATCCAAATAAACATTCTCCCTAAGCTGTGCAGAAAGCTATGTATTCATTGCTCTCTAGCTTCGTCACTTCCGACTTGAACTCCCCGATGAATCCACTGTCTGCTCTCCACCCTCCCCCTAAAATTTCGCACAAGCAAGATGTAATGCTCTTCAGAGTGCGCAGCTTCGTTCTCCCTCACGTTGACACACTCAACACGTGCGGCCACCCCGCGATGGATGATCGTCTTGTTATCCGCGCCAACGATGTCTATCCCAAATTCCTACGCAAGCATGTATGAATAAAAACAGACTATAACCATACAACAAAACAAGGCGAAAGTCACAAAATAAACAAAGAACGCGACTCACAGCGATATCACCGCTCTTCAGCTCGCATGGCTCGCTTTCACGTCCTTTGGCGCTCAGCCGTTCGTCATTGATGTAAGTCCCATGGCTGCTCTTCGTATCTCTCAAAAAAATCTGCGGCAAATAAATTCACCAGCATTACATCAAGTACATTTGTAATACCATGAACGCATACCTTGCCCCCCGCTGCCCACACCTCCGCGTGCGCCCGGCTGAGCACCTTCGCGCTAAAGAACCCGTTAGTCTCCTTGGGCGCTGTCTTCACTGACGTATGCCGCCCGATTACAACTGGATTCGCCGTCAGCGGTATGCGCTTTGGCTCCCGGGCCCACCCATTGAGGGGATGGAGACACAGCACCCGCAGTGGACCGACCGTATCGCCCTCCGTAGGAGTCTTGAGTTGCATGACTAATAGATGAACCTTTTTGCCCTGGTGAGTACTTAAGAAAGAGAGAAATATCGCGTCGAAGATTCTACACACCCACAATTTATGCGAATTCAAAAACAGACGCGCAGCACCATTGATCTATAAATAGCCACTAGCCCGCCTCATTGCCACGACCCTGCAACCACCCTGCTAAAATTTGAGGTGTCTGCAGGCTGCAGTCAGGTCATATTTATGCTTCAAGGCGAGAGAATCGTTCGATTGGGGGAGCTTTAATCGATTTGTAGGTTTGGTTCTTACTGCGGCGGCAAATATTCTATATCAATCCCCTCTATTGCCAAGTATTGTATTTCCGTCGAGCCAACTAATAATTACTCTGTGTCTAGGGTCCAACACCACTTCCCCCTCCCCTCATCCCGGACGAAACACGCCTTGGACTGGTGTTCATCGACAACGACACAATTTTTAGGATTCCAGGAAAGCAGACACGGCCAGCACGGCATATTAGAGTTCTTGTAGCTCACTTATAGCGCAGGGTACCTCTGTTTCTAATACAGAGTAATGCTGGCCTGAATATTGATGCAAAATTGAAGGAGTTGAAGCAATCTTTATGGCTTTGTGCAAGTAAAAGTAAGACCAAAGTAAGACGCGTCAGGACGCGTCGCGGGCCGGACAATCGATCACGTGCCGTCGCGTTTATTGGTCTTGTCAACACCCGCGGCCGGGGCACTTCAAGTTGTTCTCAACGGTCCAACCACGCTCCTCTGATTCATCTCAGCACTCTCTCTTTCGCAATGGCCCAGTCACTACGGCTTCCTCAGATCGACCTTTCAGCTATACTCGCCCAAGAAAACCCCTCAATAGATCTCAGGGTGCACACTTTCGAAAACTCGAGGCGCAACTTCCTCAGCGCAGTATTGAAGTACAAGAATCGCGGTATCACGAGCATTTCCGATAAGCGGAAGAAACAGGCCATGGAAAAGAAACGAATATTGGAGAAGACGCACGATGTAGAGGTTGAGACGAACCAGTGCAAGTTGAAGGAGATTGATCTTGTTGCTCGTGCGTAATTCGGCATGTCGTACATACAGGACGTGATCGTCTCATTCTACCTAGAGCTGGAACGCGAGAAGGAAGAACGGAAGGATGCAGAGCTCTCTGTCGCGGCATTTAAACGACAATTAGTGTCACTAGGCGATAAGATCGCTACGCTGGACGTGGACATTCAACATTATCGCGCGCTTACCCAGAATCTACGGCGAGGTACGAGCATATGCTTCGCGTCAGGTCCGGCATACGTATTCACTCTTTCTACGCAGAAAAGAACAAAGAAAGGTCTACACTTAGCTCATTTGCATCCCATGTGTCACCACAAGCACAAAGCTGCGAGAAATTCCTTGCCTGCACGATAGAAGGCGTCGAAAAAGACAGACTGCTGGCTCGTTTTTCTCATCTGGACCCCTCTGATCCTGACAGAGAAGCCACTTTTGTACTCGATCTTTCGACGGAAGTCTACAAAGGTACGTACATTGCCTGTTTTGATCATCTTACGACTTACCATTCGTTAGTTATCACTTCCTCTCCGCAACTGCCCTCAATGCACATCCTTGTCCATGCTCTTAACGAAAGCCGTGATATATATGCTTTTTTCAAAGAGGTTAGAGCAGCATTTAAACTATTGGTTAGTGGTGATATCCTCTTTCTTCGGCCGCGCGTGTAACATCCTTTCACAGTTAGATCCCAAAGCGACATGACCGAAACTTGGGATATGTGTACTAATATGCTAGTGATCGTCATTTTTAAGACTCTTTCAAGTCTTACTGAGGGATATCCTCAACTTCAGGTGTATGTAAATGCGATGCCTACTGTGGGCCAAACATTCTTATTGCATCTTTATCAGCCTGTACTAGTCTACCGTGTATCTATATATATTTTTACTCACTTTATGCAATATTTATTGGATATTTTATTCTCGAAAAATCTGCTCATGAGGATCGTATTATATTCTTCAAAGTGCCAACAACGTGCAGGGCATCGTGGTCCCTGAGCGTGGCGCGTGGGACACGGGCCGGTCGGCTCACCCAGTCCTCGTTTCCTCCTTACCTCACCCTAACCCCACTATCAACTGTACACGATCCGATTTTATTTCTCTCTAACGACTATAAGACTGTAAAATATCACGACAAACAAGTCCCTTGTGTAAAATCACTTATCTTTCTCTATCACTCCGACTTTCCAATTCGCTTCCGAGCCAATTACGATTGAAGTTGGGCTGTCCAATTGGCCTTCGTCTACTTCCCGCTTTCTATTGCGCCTGGCCACTGTCTAGATTCCAGACATGTCTTTTTTTCTACCTTCCGCGGCCTCCCCTTCAGCATCCGCCTCCACCGATTCCTCCCCCCACCTCGAAACCGGTTTGACAACGCTTGAAGATTTGCCCACACACGATCTTACGAAGAGCCCTAGCATCGGCGATGAACAAAACGACTTAAACACTCCGGGCGCTTTTCCCGCCACAGAGGACGTCGACGAGGCAGAGAGCAGCACCCACTCTACGCCCCTCTCGCAAGCGCAATCCGATGTGTTCACAACCGTCACTCCCGGCCTGAATTTATTCTCGCTTTCGGAGGCCGGCATTGCTATGAATCTGGAGTCGGATTCGAGCTCTTCAGGCTCCTCGGAGGGCCCGTCTGAGCGCGAATCGTCCAGTTCGTCGACCTCGTCGAGCGGGAGTGAGGGGGCCAGCTCGACATCGACGCTGCGGACCCGGGCAACCGTGGCCGAGACGCAGACTGCGGGAGTGAGCCCGACGGCGGTGTCGACGGCGGTATCGCCGTCCGTGGTCTCGACGCTTCCGAGAATACGGCTGCCGGAGGAGGACACCCTGCGGTCCCTTTTATTCGAACCTTCCCTTCCGCCCGCTCGCAGGGAGCGCACGCATCATCGACGGAGGAGCTCCGGATCGACCAGTCGAAGACGGACTGTGTATAAATATCATGAATCGGGTGTCTGTGAGTTTATATTTTCCTGTCGGAGAGCGGGTGGTAATTGATTATCTATTTATCTAGCTCGAGATTTCTTGCTGATCGTCGCACTTTGCACTGGATTTGCCTGCACCATTATCGTATTGGGTCGACCGGCTATGATGTCCCTCTTGGGAAGCATGCAGGCTGGGGGATTTGATATAGATTGAGAGCAGATATACTAGTATTTTTTTTGAGAGCCTTTTCGTCTCCGTTGACAGGTTGCTTTGGACAATCGCCTTTGTTTATTCACACAGCTATTTTTTAGGGCGTCATTGCTAGTCTGTACTCTACCCAACTACCTACAAACACACTTAAGCCATTGTACTAGTATTAAAACACAGGAGATTTCTTCAAGATGGACATATGGTCCAGTGAAGTTGTAGATCATACTTTTGCAGAACTGTTGAGTCGATCAATAGCGTTTCGAGTTGGTTTCGACAAATTTTGTAGAGAAAAAGAAGTCCAAGCTCGGCATTTAATGGTCGCTTTTTTTTTGCAGAATCCACCTATGAAGCAGTGGTAGTAGCAGGCCGTGGCAGGCTGTTGGGGTGAGCGAGCCAAAGCCCCTAACTACATCACGTGGCTGTGCCATGAGCGCATGGCGCAATAAGCACAGATTAATACATCAAGCAAGAGCTTCTTCCTTTACTACCTTCATCGCAAAGCCTATGGACGGCAGTGTCAGCACCAGTGTCTCCAGTGTGCGCACTGTGTACCAGAGCCACAGTCAGATTCTTGCCGAATCTGCGGAGGGGTCTCAGAGCCGCAGGGACACGCGGGACAATGTTCCAGGGGCCGCTGCGCATTCCACTGGGGAAGGAAGTAGCAGCTCATACGAGAACACCGACTATACAGAACATTCAACGATGAGCAGCCACTATAGCGGCGTAATGGTGTCGACGCCGTCCAGTCCGCGGATGCACGCACTGGTATTGCCATCGCCGCCCGACAGCCCTGGAGGGAGCCCCAGCTCATCCGTCGACAATGCATCCGAATCATCTCTTCCATCTGTCTCCTCGTCTTTCTTCTTCTCCTCATCGGCGGCAGGGAGTCCGGGACGCTCGCATCCCAGCTCGTATCCTTCTTCCCACCCCCAATCCGATCATGAACACGACCATGATCATGACCTAGATCATGACCACCAGGGTCGGCACCATCGAAGGGTGCACGAACAGGGTCTAATTATTCCGTCATTATCTCTGCCTGATGCTCTGAGGCGGCCGACGCCATTTGGGCAGACTCTTGGGGACATCAGAATTCTGGTACTGGGCGCGCAAGGCGCCGGCAAGAGCTTCCTCACAGGGCTGCTTTTGGAGGACAACGAAGATGTAGTGGATGTAGGCACATGGGAAGACTGGAACGGAGCAGAAGCTGGGATCGACGTGTATGGGAAGGTACTCAGAGCTTCGACGGACTGGCTGGAACAGCAGAATGTGTTCGGCCTAGAGCGCTTCGAGCCCACCAAGAACGTCGAGATCATTGAACTTCCCGGCTACTCGCACGATACCGATGTAAGTCAGCTTCTTTCATATGAACCTCATGCATTAATGTTGTTCTATATCTCAGAGCACGGAACTAATATCGCGGCTGAAATCGATCATCGAGGCCCCATTTCGCTCTCTTCATGATGTCCTGCACCCTGAAACCGACCCATCAGGCGTCGTGGCCAGCCTTCTCGCCGCCCCTACCTCACCTCTCTACACTGCTCTATTATTTCTCCTCCCATCTTGTAAGCGATCCCAAAATAGATTGCGGCGTTTTATTTATCTGACAAATGCCTCTAGCGCCCACACCTCTCGATTCAGAATTCATTCGTGCGCTCTCCACCCACATTCCACTAATCGTCCTTCCACGATTGAGTGGTACGCATCGCGTCGTGGAATCCAGCACTCGTCCCCCCCACATTCCTTCCGCGAAGGTATCAGCTTTCCGTCCAGCGTCTCCAGTTGCACTCCGCAATGGCCTCTTTCGCTCACCGGAGACCGCCGCACTCCTGCGCGCCGAAGCGGTCGACCGCTTCCTGCGGTGGCGTGAGGTGGAGAAGGCAGTCGAAGGAATATGGGAAAGCAGTCTCAGTACCAATGTTGGGAGTGGAAGAGGGACACTGAGAGCAGGTAGCGGGAGACGCGGTGCCACATCTCGGGGAACGCCGCGTAAGCTGAGTGAGAGAGATTGGGGACGGGGGAGCTTCAATGAAAAGGAGGGGGATATACACCGCAGTCAACAGACCGCCTCTGAGAGAAACGAAGGGTGGAGCAAGGCAAAGTGGGAGGCTGAGTGGATGGAAGACCACGCGCAAGAAGTCGCAAGGCGTGTACGGGAAGACGCGACTAGGAAGCATGTCGTTGGACGTTCACGCGCCGGGACTGTTATGCCGCCATCGAAGAATCTCGATACCGACGCGTCCTCCACCACTGCGGCGGACAACTCCGGCGACTCCGTGGACAGTGGGCTAGCGCACTGCGTAGACGGATCTCACACCCACGGGATGCACCCATCTTTCGACCCGCTCCACCTGCCGTCGTTGATTGTATTTTCGGTCTCACTCATCGGTCCGCTGCGGGTCCGTGTGTGGGCGTCACTGCAAAGTGCGGTAGAAAGCTTGAACGAGACAAAGGTGCAGGTTGCGCTCTTTGGCGGTTTCTGTATTGGCGTGGGTGCTGGGTTCTGGGCACGGGCTTGAGGGTGCATGATGACATCTGATGAAGTGACGTTTAGACGGGTGATGAGCTCACTCACCGTTCGATTTTGTTCTGTACATAGTGAGATGCTGTATTTTTTCTCGATTGTGTACTTGTGTACTTGTATCATATACGACGGATTATTTTGTATATTTCTATTAGTGTTGTATTATTTATGATACGAGCTGTGTACAAGTCGGGTTTATTTAGGCGAAAAATGCCTTTTTGAGCTTGCGCCACCTTGACTTGAACGTTTGAACATTGACCTATGATGGCCTCAAACGACAAGATCCTTTTCTTCAACGCCCTCTGGACCTTGGAATTCGTTTTGAATAATGGTCCAGAACTTCCAGTTTGCTTGCACGACAACTTTGCGAGCAACAACATCACGCATTTCACCCTAGGATCGAATATTCAACTTGAACCTTGTTCTTGAACAGGACGCCGAAGGCCGCGTAGCCTCGCAAACTGTCCGGCCTCACAGTAGCGGCGGTAAATTACCTGAAGAGGTTTTGGACTGGGCTCGATGAGGACGATAAAAATGGTCAAGATTCGGTCGTTCGCAGCTTACGGGTAGTGACAAGGAAACTCAACGGACTACAAGTGAGCCCTGTGTCGTACCTCTCCACATGCCATGTCGACTACTGAACGAGATATTGAAGTGTACCCCTTTCTCGAATGCCTTTGTATCGACTCCCACTCACGCGAATATCAAGGTTGAAGTGTTAGAGTCACAGGTATGGAGGGAGCAAGGAGGGAGTCAAGCATTGCACCTCGGTGTCACATACGTTGTCTCTCGACAAAACCGTGAAGAAGATTGGATACATCTGGAAGCATGCTGCGTTCGAAGTTAGTCAGGACCCTGCTTTTTACCTTTTCTGAAGGTTGACTAAATCTACTATGATGTTTCTAGCTGTATTCTTTACAACCGGCATGCTTAATAACCTTCGATAGCTCAATCTGGAAGAGCGCAGGACTGTAATGGTGTCATTGTTATCCTGAGGTCGCTGGTTCGATCCCGGCTCGAAGGACATTCTTTTGTCGTGTTCAGATGAATCACATCTAACCTCTCCCGAGGTCACTTCGAAGTTCGAACTCCGTTAAACTTTTTGCCTCAAAAGGACTCATAACCTCACAACTTGCGACTTACCGCGTTTTCCAACAAGTAAAAGTTAGCTCTACTTCTCAGTGAACATACTCAATTTTTTTTTGAATTGTTTCACTCACCAATTAGGTTCGCCAGGGCTGATGGAATAATATCAAGGGTTGCCAAGATGGCCGGTAACGGCGCGAAGTATATAATGGCCACAGGTTCAGATTACGATGACCTACGTCCTTATTTCCAACATGCTCATCGTCGGGATTGGCCTTGCCTTCCTCATTCTGGCGCTCTATATCTACCGGAATGACCGAATTCTGCAGACCATTCCCCCAAGAGTAACAGCGCTCACCGCCGACCGCGCAACCTCACAAAGCATCGAAGAGCTGGGGCGCAGGCGTGCTGCTATCCCTGCTGCAGCAGACAACGATCTGGAGGACCTGCCGCCCAAGACTGGCCGCAGATACATTGTAGTGGGCGGCGTATGTCTTGACTGGCCCACCATCACAACTCGCGACGTTCGTTGACTATGTTTCTTTGGTATTTCTGTCATAGGGTGGTTTTGTTGGAGGATGGAATGTCGCAAAGCTCCTTGCGCGTGGCGAGGCGCCTGTGAACATCCGTATTCTGGACTTCCGTCCGCCCACCAACCCTCGCGCGATCGCAGCCGTTGAAAGAGGCGTACAATTTATCGCGGTCGACATTACCGATGCAGTCGCGCTGGAAGCCGCTTTTACCGCGCCCTGGCCTTCCGCTAGCAGGGCGGGCGCGCCCGAGCTCACGGTCTTCCACCACGTCGCCGAAATTCGTTTCTACGAACGACTCGCACAATTTTTGCCAAAATCCGAGCGCGTAAACATACAGGGCACGAAGAACGTCATCGCTGCATCGCGCGTCGCCGGAGCGACCGTGCTCATTTATACTTCCTCTGGCTCCATTGGCATTCACCGCACGGCCAGCTTCCTCTGGCCCTGGCAGTCTGAGCCGGAAAAGTTCGTCCAGATCATCAACGACGACGAAAGCCGGCTGCCCAAACGCGATGACGAATTCTTCTCCAACTACGGCGTTGTCAAGGCGCACGCTGACCGCCTTGTGTGCGCTGCGGACAAAACGCTGTTGGATATCCTCACGGAAACAGGAGCCAAAAAAGTCATGCGGACGGGCGTCGTTCGCCCTGGGCAAGCCATCTTTGGTCCCAACGACGAGGTCGTCTGCGTCTATCTGTCCCGCGGCAGCCAGCCCACCTGGTGGCGAAACAGCGCGCAAAGTTTCCTCTATGTCGAGAACTGCGTCGCAGCGCATCTCTGCTACGAGGCACGGCTCGTCGAGCTTCTAAACGGCGGCACCAATCCGGACATCGGTGGCCAGGCATTCCTTGTCACTGATCCCGGACCAGTACCAACATACGGAGACATGTTCACTCTTCTTGAAACAATGACGAAAGGAAGAGTCAACTTTTTCTCGCTCTCCTCAACTGCCATGCTCCTATTTGGATATGGCCTCGAGATATACTATTCCTTTTACCATCGGTTGCTTGATGGCGGGTGGAAATCGGCACACTTTATCCCTGCATTGAAAGGTGATGTGGTCAAGCTGCAGCCGGCTTTCTGGCATTTGCTCGCCATACATGTCATTTACGACGATTCGCGAGCTCGCTTGGCCCCCGAAAAAGGTGGCTTGGGCTATACCGGAAAATGGACATCGCTGGAAGCCATGCATAAGACAGTGGAATCGGTTTTGAAGAATTCCAATAAGTAGAATTTGTTTATCGGAGTGACATATTGCCTTCAGCACAAATTTGCTATACTGTTGACAACTGAGTTAGATCCCTTTCAAGTAAAAGGCCTTAAACCTGCTTTGAGTTCTTTTTCCTCAAAAACTACAGTTAAGCTAGTGAAACTGAAATATGGAAGCTTCCCTGCGGTTGGTTGACCAGAATGCTCTTCAAGGTGTGTTGCATCAGCCGGCGTATTATTACCAAGACTTGCCCCAGTTTAGTCTGTGGGAGTTTGACAGGGCATGACAGCAGTCAAATTGTCTCGCTTGAAAGAAAAGAAGCCCCCGTCGACGTGTAGCAAGCAGTCTTCGTTGAGCGGCTAACGATCAGTTTGTCGATGCCTCCTGAACGAAAACACGTTGCAAACGATTGACAAATTCAAGAATCGCAAGGAATAAAGCCGGGTCGAAGCGAATGAAAGTAAGCACGAGTTCGGTAGATCAGAGAGCCTTGCGAAGCTTCGAGGGCGGACGGATGCGCATCGGAGCGACGGTCCCGAGAGAGGGCCAGACTTTCACAGGAGACTCGTGCGCAGCTACGTCACCAGCAGGGACTCGATGCGCAAAAATGGCGGATGGTCGAGACTTTGACATCGGAGCGGACCGGGTATGAGTTGCGCACGCAGACAGAGTGATGAAACTTGAAAACCAGGGGGGCATGAGGAGATTTGTAGCATCGCGGTTGGAGGACCATGATGGCGTCAGAGCAGCTGGTTCAGTATTGGATGTATGCGCAATACTATCCTTGTTCACCTTATTGAAATGTGCAGGTGTTTGAAATTTACGTTTTTCTCCGGTGTTTGGCCACCTCATCCTCTCAAACTTTGCACAGTAATGTATTAGTTGTGTCGGCATGATAATCTCACAAAATATTGGGAGTTTCTTCAATATGTGAGATACAAGACACGAAATAAAAAATCACTTACACTAAAAGGGTCAATGTAAGCACATGTCGACCCAGATCGAGCTGGATCGTCTGATCCAATTTCTCCGTATTTTTGTGAAGCTCTTCAAATAAGGGATGCCATTCAATGTGTGCATTTACTAAGAGTTTATTGCCTTGTGTCTCCTGCAATACTGGAAAGAGTGCATTTTTGGTCTCGGAGAGTGACACAACGCATCTCAAAGCCGTTGCGCGAAACGCGCACTTTCCGACATCAAATTCTGATGTGACTGTCAGTGACGGACATTTCAATCTCCTGCTCACTTCGAGTTTTTACCACCGGAAACACTCCGCAGGGGGGTGAAGCTAATTTACCAACGAAAAAATACAGAATAATATAGAAGAGAAAAATCCCAATGTTTTACAGAAAGTTTGGAAAGAAACGGGTCAATGGCTGTGGAGGACGGAAAATGAACTTCTCTTACAATTAGCCTGCCGAATTGTTGGAGCAAGCTACGACTGAAGAAATGGAAGGGGAAAGTAGGGTCAAAATTCATCCGTGTCCAGCTTTTCTGAGAGCTCGAGGGGCTGCGCAACGAAAAAAGATCAATGAAAGGAGCACCGTCGGTCGAGCCTGAGGATCTGCAGCGTATTCTTGGGCGCGCGTGAAAACACCTGCGTGGATAGACATAGCCGGTGCTCGAAAGAAGCAACCCGGTTGTCCAATGTGCCAGTATAGGATATTTTTGTCGTCTTCCGATGGACCGTCGGCCTCCCTTGGAGTGGCAGACGTCGTTTGTCAATATATGCGTCGGCCAATTGCGGGAAACACATAGCTATCGAATCCGTTTGTACGAAAGAAGCCAAGAGGGAGACAGTGCAAGACTTGAAGTCCGAGGAGAGAGGAAGAGTTCTAACCCCACAGATGAAAGTAGGGCAGTGCGCCAAGGAGAGTTTATTCAACCGGAGCCCTTTGTTAGAATTCCAGATACTTGAAGAAAACGAGCATATATGGGGTGCTTGAGATCCGGGGAGAGCGAGAAGGGGTACCAGACGTAAGACAAGCACAACCCAAGCATTTGCGCAATCAATGAACATTCCGAGATCGACGCGTCAAGGGAACATAGCGAGCAGCAAAAGGGAGATGATGTCTTATCTATGCGTCGTTTGAGCGGGTCCCGAGCTGTCCCAGAGCTTGAGGTGCGTGAATCGGGGCCAGCGACGACGAGAGAGAGCTCCGGTCCTGCTGTGCGGGGTCTTTGTATATTTAGCTTGGCTGGGATGATGCAATTTTCGCGTTCATTGGCTGCTAAAAACGCTGGGCGAGGTGTAAGAATGCCAAAGGTCCGTGGCCGTGTCTGATTGACGAGAGGATTAACCTGGCTTAGCGAGGAAAGGAAGCGCCAGCGACGGTGTTAGAGAGGGGAAGAGAGCGACAAGCCCCGGCTGACCCGGGCACCGAGCGGATGTCCGAAAGTTGCCAAGATACTCCTGATCGGGTCAACTTCACACAAAAGGCGTCATGGCCCGACACTCTGACTTTTCCGACTTGCTTTTCATCTCCTCCCTCAGGCCTCCAGGCGTTCCACAGCCCTGCATCCTGCGCCCACAGCCATCGACCTCATGTCAAGTAAAGGCGAAAAGAGCCCCGTCCACGTGCAGTCACAAGTTGCAGCGACACCCGAAACAATGTCGACGACGGGAGACGTAGAACACAGCGGCCAGCGGAATACGGTTTCGCTATGGCAGCACCTTACGACCGACGTCGATTCGAAGGAGACAACCTTCCCTTTGGCTATGTATTGTTTTATGACCGGCTATACGTACGTCACCGCATAAAATATGTGCGCATATACTCACAGTATTTTAGGGATGTCGTATCCTTCTCTGCCATCTTCGTCTGGTGTGGGTTCCAAACTGGAAATTTTGCGCAGGTGTGTAACCTCACTCGTTGCTTCTTTCTGAATATTGACCGTCAGTAGTTGGCCATAGCCTTGTGCCGCTTATTTGAAGGCGCTCCAGGACACCGCGATCAGACATTCCACAAAGCGGATCAGCAGGCGCTATGTTCGCTCATCTCCTTCAACCTCGGTGCATTCATCGGCCGCATTGGCGACAAGGTCGGCGCGCATAAGAGGTTGTGGCTTATCGCGGGCACGTTCATCCAAGCACTTTTCACCATGGCGGCAGCCATTTCTTTCTGGAAATCAGGCCAAGGTAGCATCGCTGACGAACGCGACGACCCCGCCTGGACAAACCTCCGTACCTTCGTCGGTCTTGCATTCATGAGCGCGGCCCTCGGCGTGCAAGGAATCCTCGGAAAGCGTCTCAACACACAATTCGGGACCACCAGTGCGTGCTACAATTTTATCCCTTAGCGAGCGGGCTGCTGACGACGCCGTGCCACAGTCGTGCTCACCACTGTCTGGGTCGAGCTCATGTCGGACCCCCGCCTGTTCACGATACGCCAGCGTGTCATGACCCGCGACCACCGTCTCATCGCCGCTGGGGCGCTCTTCCTCGGCGCATTCACCGGCCGCGCCATCCTAGGGCAAATTGGCACTGCAGGCACTATGGGCGTTGCCGTTGGTTTCAGGGTCCTCATCACGCTGTCGTGGATCTTCGTGCCCAGCAAAAAGACAGCGCGCGCGTAATGCATGCTCGCCCGCTTTTGCTGCTATATATCCCCGTATCTTGGACACCGCATACCCTGACCTCGACCCCCTCGCATTTTCACCCGCATAACTGCTGTAAGCTGCAGACACACGCCGACTACAACACCCTTCCCCGCTATATGTGGTATATCCTGTATTTGCAGAACCCCATCCGTTCGTTCATGTTATGTTTGCTCTGCTATCATCAATTTGCGGTCCCATCGTTTTTTAGACATTCTGTTGCTTCCTATTTCATCACATCTCGTTCATCACCACCGCCCATCCCGCATTATACTTAGAATTCGGTGCTGTGTATGAGCCCCAGATGTGTTTTCTTGCTGGAAATCCAGACAAACCAATTACCTAATGTATACCTACCCGGCATTCTTGTTATGGCATTAATGAAATGAATATCTGAATACACGAACGAATGACTGTGAACCAGGTAGAGGGAAACTCAATCGAGGTATTTGCGTCTTCGGGGAAACAGCTTTCATAGCTTGTTCACGAGTGCAGATTGATTGCTACAAGCGCGGCATAAGGAATTTTTGGACGACGGAAAGTGAAAAGACGCGACAGTCTACGACGTTCCGCGAGCCAGTCGTCCTATCGCACCTGCTTGCAGTGGCGACTGACCCATGGTTCTTGTTACTATTAGGCGGTTTGCATAGAATATACCCTAGTGCTATTATCATCATATGTTATAACAGATCTTGGGATTTGCATTAACTATGTTCCGCGCTGCAAAAATGTAGTTGATTTACCTAGTCCCTGTACATACTCCAGGCTTTGAGTACCACCTACTTCCGGCCCTTTCTCCGCTTGCTGGGCTTTGTAATTGACTCGGGGAGCCACTCGTTCGACGAGCTCGCCGCGTCGTCCGTGTCGTCCTTCTCTATCAGGTGGCGGTCGTCTCGCTCCTCGATGATTCCGCGCGGCAGGCTCCCTGCGAATGGCTGCCCGGAGGGAGGCGCACCCCCATTCGCCTTCGCCTCTGCGGCCTCGCGCGCATCCGCCGCACGCGAAGCGGCCTCGATCTCAGCGGGGCTCACGTCCTCCCCGCGCCGGATGCGCGCTGCGATTTCAGGCGTCACGCGCACGCGCTTGACGTTCGTCTGGAAGCCGGCGGCTGCAGGGAGAACAAGCGCCGGCTAATATGAGGATGTGCATTTCTGGTGGGGCTAGGAGACACGCACCGCCCTTGCCTATCCCGTACAAGCGGAGCCGCCGTGCGAGGTACCACTTGCGCACGTAGTATGCCGAGACGAGGAATATAGGCGGGATTCTGCAGGGGTCGTTAGTGCATGGATGCTGATGGGTGGTTTTGGGGACTTACACTGTCCATAGCAGCGACGGGTAGTCATCCGGAGTGGTGGGCAGCGAAGACATTGTGGTGGGAGAGATCCAAGTTATTGCTCTCGTCATCGCGGCCGACAGCGTCAAGCCCTGCACGTGATATGTACACCCCTGATGGGGATATTTTCAGTGCTACTTGGTTTAGACGCCTTGAACGCCAGACCATCTTGCTCTGTGACATTTCCGACATTTTCCGAATAACCACTCTCTCATTCAATTCACTTCCATCATCGCTTCGTCCTGGCGCCTAATCCTAGTATTGTTGAATCTGGCAGGCAAGCAAGACAGTGGTCAAGCAGTGGACACCAGTGGAACCGCAAATCCGGCTCAAGCGCATTGCTTACTGGCGGTACCAGATGATATACATAACATATGCGAACTGGAGGAACTTGGGGAACTCGGGGTGAGACTTCGTTTCAGGCTCGATGAACTGCCTTCCCGAAGGTTTGACTGTTGGCAACTCCTTCGAAACCTCTATCTGTCCGCCACACCGTCTGCTTGGGCGCTCAGTGACTGTTCAACATATGGATCAAGTCGTATATCATCGATAATATGCAGTGCGCTGCCCATGTACATCTTCAAAGACGTGTCCATGCGGTGCCGACTGTTGCGTATCTTCAACAAATGATTCGACGGCGAGGCCGCCCATCACTCCGGCACCAGCGCACCAGCGTGAGTCCTTGTATAATTATCAGAGATGGAGATATAATAGCTTCTCGTGACGTTTTTGAGTTTAGTTTATATCGACGCAGCCTCGACGTTCATATGCTGGGTCTCCACTGCGCTATTCGCGGATCTCTATATCTGGCGCCCTCTTTTGGCTATGTCCTTTACCCCGAAACATATCTGCCCGTCCCTCGCTCCCGTAATTAATGGAAAATTACGCGCCAGAGGCACCTTTTCACTGCTATTTTTCTCGAGCTCTACCTATTTTTTGACCCACGCCGAACGCTCTCGACGGCCCGACAGCTCGGGGCAAGACGGACACGCGGCAGGCAGTAAATATAGCGAGATTGTCTTCCAGAAGGTCTGACTTAGTGCGTTTTTCGGGTCTCTGTCAGCTCCGATTGTACACCATATATCAGCCCTCATGTTCATCTTGCTGGGATTGAGCTGCCATCCTTCCTACTCTAATCTCCTCCTCCCAAGCAAACGACCTCGTCTATGGAGAGTGATGTAATAACACCAGACATAATAACGTTGGGTCATGATCTGTGAGTCTCAATCCTGTTCGACGATTCCTTCGCTAGGCTAAGATTAGCGCTTCGCCAGCCTTGCGTTCAAAGTTAGATAACGCGTTTTCGGCCCCTAGCAGCAGCTGACTGTTCATCGTGCAGCGGTATTATGTGGGAATTGCCTCCTTGATGGCGTACGACTACCTCCTCACCCTCGAGCGGGAGGTCAAGTACATCTGGGCGGGAAAGCGGTCGTTGAGTGCGTATCTGTGTGCTCCGTCCAAATCGCGCTCTCACACTGACCTCCCCTTGACAAGTGTTCTATCTGTATCTCGTGGTGCGTTGTTCTATCTGATGCGTCAATATCTAACTTCAATGGTATACTAGAACCGGTACTTACCCATGCTCTTCTCTATGATCACGCTGTCGGGTATGAACTATCCTTTCGAGACCCGTCTTAGAGCTATCTATAGATTGGGACTGATTGTTCTTTGCAGCATACTTCTCTCCGTTGTGGACATCTGCAGTATGTTTGGTTTTACAGACAATTTTGCAGATGAATTAATTTTGTTTTATTAGGTGTAAGAGAATAAACTATCTCGGTAAATCCCTCTAACCCGTTGTGTAGCTGTGATCGATTCGCTATCGTGAAATGGCTCGAGACCCTTCTTATCGTCATCCCTGCTGAAAGCGTCTTGCTTGTCAGGTACGTATTGACATGACGACGTTCGCCCGTTCCAACTTATAGCTAAGGTTGGCTAACTTTGATAGGACCTTTGCTATCACTGGGTACAATAAAGTGATCACTACGCTCTTAGTCAGTATCATGATTGTCCAGTGTTGCGTAGTAATCTATGCCATGTCGCGTCCGGGAAAGAATCAAGGTATGTTTTTGAGGATAGACACAGTCAATTGGGTTTCAATGTTGTTTGGTACTTAGCACTTCAAACCCCTTCGACGTTGGGCGATCCCTATCATGGTAAGCGTCACTGAATTCAACTGTCAATGTCCAATGCTAAGTATCAACATAGTCTGTATACTGTTCTCGGATCCCAAAATGTAGGAGTGCCGCGTACTTCGTCTCCACTTCTGATGATCTCATTGATGCTCTTGAAAAGGGACACTGCCTACCTTGGCGTATCAATCCTTTTCGATTTCATAGTGTTCTGCACTACCATTTTACGGACCATATCTTTCCAGGGCAACCTATTCCCTAACACAGTTCTCATGCGCACGATTATCCGCGACGGTGTTCTTTACTTCGCCGTCATTTTATCAGGAAATGTGATCTGGATGGCTTGCGCACTTGCTGGCCGAGCAAGTTGTTTTTTTTGTTTTTGATTTAACATTTTCTGATGTCCATTTGAATAATTTAGAAGGGGATAAAGTTGATCAATGCACAGTAAGTTCACTGTATTCCTATGCATTATTTATTTTTGACGGCTCCCAACTAGACCTAGCACGATGTGAGCTCCAAACTATGCACATATGTGTTGTAGTAACTTTAGCTGACGACATTGATTTGCCGCCCGCCAGCCTGACGTCAATCATGATCAGCAGGCTCACGCTTTCACTGCGCCGTGCTGGACGAGAACAGCAAATTGGGACGTCGACGGGCTGGATGGAGACAGATGGGTGGACCACGACGCAACATGTGTCAACGCTTCACTCCAACACGATCCTCTCGACGGACTCTGCGCATCTGGAATTACTCTCAATGAAGTAAGCGCATTCGCCCAGCGTTTTTGACCTGATCAGGTCGGAGGATTGGTGTTTATGCAAAAATTGCAGTCCACGAACAATTTGAGTGTACGTTCCTCAACCACGGCTTTTGTTTTATGTTTATACTCTATGGACACTTGCATGTTGTTTGTCATTCGTAGTCTACGTGCCCCTCGCGGGATGTATTGTTGTATGTTAGTGTATCTCGATGAGAGGAATCTACATGGGCCTCAGCGTAATTTCCAGTGAGTACCTTCTCCTTTAGTAGTGCAGATAAACGCGTCGGTAGATACAAAAATGGTGTTTTCATCGTATAGCACCTAAACAGCTCCGTCCGTCGTCGGCTTATTTTTAGATCACACGAAGAAGCTGGAGTAGTGTTATTGTCGGTGGGTGGTGGGTCGCTCCTCAGTTTTCCGGTTTTCCCGGAAAAAATCCGTGTTCCAAATAAGATATTATATATTACATAAGTCTAGAGATCTTGAGGACATCTCATCCACTGGGAGCAAAGTTCGCGAACGCGTTCGCCGAACCGTTCGGCGAACGATTGGTAAGCTAGTCTGGCCTGCCTGGCCACGGTGGATGGCCCCTGCGACCTATCAGCTCCAGTTCTACCGCCGTTAGCCTGTATCATGTATGTATTATTTATTCGTGTATTTTTTAAAAAAAAGCACGCTGCCACCCGACGCAACACCGACGACTGATCTGCAGTGCGTGCGCGCCGTCTTGTCACCAACTCCTGAATAGAAAGCACGATGACTAGCTAATAGTAGAGTATTGGTGACAGGGCGGTGAATCTATCAACTAGCATCTACGAGGCTTAAATAACATTTGACGATTGGTACTTGTATGACGTCTTTTTTCATCAAGTATTCGGATGTCTAACACCCTTAAAAAAGGGTGGTAAACTTCCAGAATTGTAGCAAATTT
>JAEKIV010000238.1:0-44173 GCA_016801325.1 Hypholoma fasciculare
AGTCCGTACTGAGGGGATGGCGCAACGACGGCGGCCGAACGGATCGGATGCGCGTTGCACGTTTGCGCGCGTTATTCCAACATGCGGGTCCCTGTACGTGCATCCATTCTACCTATTTACAGGCAGCCTGGACTGGGAGGACGGGCGCAGG
The DNA here is from genome assembly GCA_016801325.1 of Hypholoma fasciculare. Taxonomy (NCBI): domain Eukaryota; kingdom Fungi; phylum Basidiomycota; class Agaricomycetes; order Agaricales; family Strophariaceae; genus Hypholoma; species Hypholoma fasciculare. The sequence goes on from JAEKIV010000238.1 coordinate 152, forward strand.
CGATGCCATACCCACACCCACACCACCGTCGGACGCGCGCCCAGCGTCGGACCTGCGAGTCCGTCACAATCGCTGTGCGTTTTTCTCAGTTGCCTGCGCCGCTCCGTGCGCCAACGGGGTAAGCGCTACAAGTGGCACGGAGGCAGACGCCTATAATAGGCGCGCGTGCGGCGGCACCTCGGCCCGGTTTTGGGGTGGCGCGCGATAAATCGCCGGCGCCGGCCGGCACGCGCTGTGCACCTTTGCGCGCAGCTGTCATGTCGATAAGCACCCGCGACTTGGGACTCGGGCTCCAGTTTGCAACCCGGGTTGTGCTACACCCTCCCCGTCTTCGCCGCTGCGCGCGCGGCACAGACGCGCCAACTCCCGGATGTGTATCCTGGCTCTTCGGTGGCTGGCGTGACATGACGTTGGCTTGCGAGTATCTGCGAACGCGAACCGAAATGCGATTGTCACCTAGATCTCGTCGCGCGCAGCCCTTTGGTCCTCCCAATTCCTATTATCCTAGGCTAATCAGGCTCCACAACGCGCTACAGATCACCACGACAGTCACGGTGGAGGCGCGACTGCTTTAGACGTTCTGGGGGCTCTGGTGTATCTGCTATCGGTCTGATCTGGGGCTATCGGCGACATGCGATCGCGGGATCTAGAGGCGCGGCTCGAGAGCTAGTGGAGTGACACTGACATCTCGATGGACGACGAGCGTGCCACTGGCAGCCTGGGAGTCCCCTCTTCGGTATGGTGGCTCTCGGCGCGGTCAGGCGATGCGCACTCGCACCCGCACCCACACCCGTCGATGGTGCCATCGGTGTGGTGGCGTACGATTCTCTTACATCCAAGTATCGGGTGCGCGACGCGCCTAACCTTGCTGTGGGATCGCATGCCACTGGATGAGCTTGCAGACGAAGCGACGTCTGGTCCTGTCCTGCTGCCCAGCTCTCCCGCGACGGTTCAGGGCCATCGAGGCGACGGAACGCTGGAGACCCCGGTACGATGCGATGCGCATCGCGACGCGCCGCGAGCCGACAATGCCACAGAACGCCTGTGTTGCGTCGACGGCGTGTGCGTGTCAGCGGTTGCCTGCTGTCTGTGCCAGTCGGATCGGCGCGGACCTGAGAACGATCTGCGATGCGTGTTTTTTGCTCGGCGGCAAGATCGGGGGTGTACGAATTAACCAACGAAGGTTAATTGGTCGGGGACACGGCGCGCGTGTGGGACGAATACAATCTTGGGTCGTGCAGTGGATCTAGGCGCGGAAGGAGGTTTTTGCGCTGAGTTTTGTGTGTCACTGGAGCTGGTATGTCACTGATACTTATTAGTTTGGGGTGCTTTCGTTGTCCATGTGATGTTCAGAGGGGCAGGGGGCCTTGCTGCTATTTGCTGTGACGCTGCTTGATGTTATGGACTGCTTTTGTCGATCGATATGATGCGGCTTGGTGGGTTAATCGTTAGTTGCCTTTTGTTCTCGGACTGGCGTCGCTCTTTGGATGGATATCGATTGATCTGCGCTCACTATACATCTTGGCCAATAGTTATCCTACGCACATTCCTGGACCGACGCACAGACGGCTCTGGCTTACTGCTTCGAGCACCATAAATTTCTCACCGTAACGCAGCTTGGGCAATGGGCACTTGGCGATCTTCCGCGTATCTCAAGTGGAGATGTATCTACTCCCCTCCCCTGAATCCTCACACCGCTAATCGACACTCGCACCAGTGTGACTGCTTCATTTAATCTCTCGTGCACCCCGATTTTATTAGTCCCCTGATTCATGCTGATTCATGATTTGGCGCAGACAGACAGCGCCCTGGACATGGACGATCATCGATCAGCAGCGCAATACTAGTAATGCACCTTCTGTATTCTAGTGTGCGCGGCCTTCTCTCAGGGCCCTGCGTCCGGACGGCGGTGCTATGCCAGGCCGAAACGCAGGGTGCCGATCGTGGCATTCTGCTGTGAAGCGGTATCACTTATGCAGGGCGTTTTTCGTCGCTCCAATTTCAGCACTGGCGCAGGCATCAGGTTTTGGTTTTGTGGACGTGATAGGCTCGAACGTTGCTTCTAGTGATTTGATTGATAAAGGACAGGCGTGCAGGACAAGACACGCCTCACTTTGCACGAGTATATCAGGTTTCGGGCGGACGCGCTGAGTTCGAACGTCGTCGAGGCTATCGATCTACTTAGCATCAAACTCAGGGCATTTTAGTGCATTCTCGTCTATCGGTATCGCTTGAGGAGCGCTGGGAGCTCTACGGCAGGGCTGCATATTAAATCCATGATCCATGCGTCAAGGACTTTTGACGGTCGCGGTGAAACGCCGGTACGCGCTGTATCTGGGCTTGCGATTCCTAAAACAATTTCTAAAATATTAAAAGCAGATGGCGCCGTTGTGTGGTTGGGATTACGGGCCGCGCGTAGTCGGCGGCGATGCATACCGCTCCGAAGAGGCAGGAGTGCGGGCACTTAGTCTTGCTTACTGGGGGAGACGGACACATCGGGGCGACGCGGTGAGATTCACATTGGGGAAGGATCATCCGTGTCGTGCGCTGCTAATTACTCATCATGTTCTAAGAGGTGGTTGGAAAACTGCATGGTGCGCGAAAGGTTTATTTAGGTGGACTTGTTGAGTAGTTAGAACTTGGAGAGGGTGCTGGCGCTCAGCGCACAGCGCATATCGACGAGCCATATCTGATGCAGCCAAAAAAAAAAGCCCATCTAGACGCGACTCTTGCAATAGCCACGCTGTGATTGATTGAATCGATTGAAAATACGCAGGCGATTTCACGGAAGAAGCCCCTTTGTAAATTGGACATGTCCCTGTACTTAGGGATTAGACACTCTGCCTGCACAAGGGGCCCCTCCCACGGATCCACCGTAAAACGGCGGTGCTTCTTAACCGCCTGCGGAACTGTACATCGTGTTATTATTTGATCTCGGCGGATGTTTTTGGGTTTGGACGGTGTCATGAGTCCGACAGTACTTCGTTGAGAAGTGCCTTTAGAGACAAACCTTGCAAGAACTTGAGTCAGCTGCGCGTTGATTGACCGTATGTTCGTCGATTGGATACTTAACACGCAAGCGCCTCTGTGGAAGAGGAAGTCACTTTGAAAATTCGACGTGTCCCTGTTGTAACGGACGCTCTGCAGTGCCCGCACGAGGGAGAACTTTCAGCTGCACTTCGAATTTCGGTGCTTCTAGGCTGCCTCCCCGCTGCGAAATACCGGCCCTGTGTTGGCTGCCTGTCTTTTTTGTGCACTGGAAAGGAAGAGTATATTGCCTTGCGGTGCGTTCGTGTTAGTTGCTTCTGAATGGTTTAATTTCTCTCTGATTATTTTGACTGTTTGTTCGAGGATATATGCGCTCTATTTGAGGAAGAAGCCACTTTACAGATTGCATGCATTCCAGCTAGAAAATCTCTCCTGGATGTTCCTTCCAGTTTGCTTCTTTGAAATGTCGGTGCGTTTTACTGTACGCTGACAGGGAAAACATGTGGCCTTACGACGGGTTCGTGTTGGATGCACGGAACATGACCGTAATCCGGTGCTGAACACGTTTTGTTCGGGGTATATATAACTGTTTCGCCTGTGGCTTTAACAAAGAGATGGCGACGCAAGGCTTAATAGAGGCGTGCAAGGTCCGCTGCAATTGTGCTTGGGCATTTATCGCGTCCATCGATAGGATAGGGGTGCTATTTGACGATATCTAATTCGCTCGATTTTGTTGGGCAGCTGCGGACTGCCGACGGCTGCGAATTAGAGATAATACCAGGCGTAGGAAGGCAACAAATGATATCAAGTAGATAGATAGGAAACAAAAGGCGGTGATGGCGTAAGCGGGGGCATTCGTGGGTTGTGGACGCGCACGGCACCGATCAGTGATCTTGAACCCGAACCATCTGCACCGCTCGCTGTGGCGACCATCGAGCAGCCACCATTGATTCTACTACGTACCCCACCTTTACGCGGGACTCGTTGTCCACCCTACCCCAGGCCCTGGACGTCCAGGAAGCCAGTAGTCGTTCTCCGACTCCCACCTTCGTCGCCGCCGCCGACGTCGTCGACGCCCCGCTCACCAGCCTCGTTCCGGCCACCCGCACCCACGCAGAGCTCGAGCAAGGCCCCAGCACAGCGCCCGCCGCCTCAGGTGAGCACGCCCGGGTGACTCGCAGCGGGCCCCACACTGATTCGCGGCATCCTGCCTGCCTGCTGCACGCGGCAGACGCCGAACACCCCAGGGCCCGGAAGCGACAGCGAATCGAGAGCAGCCCCTCGTCTTATTCCCGCACCATCTCCGCCCCCACCCGTACACACATGCCGCTCGCCGACTCCGATGCATCGTCTCTGTCTGGGACGCCTGAGCTTGCTACCCTCGCAGGGCCCTCGTCGCTCGGCAGCTCGTTCGAGGCCCTCGTATCGACGAATGGTCATAGAAATGGGTTCGGCGCGGCGGCGAATGGTGCTGCACTAAGTAATGGCAATGGCGCTACGAAGCATGCCCGTACCATCGCCAAGGTCGACCTACCTGGGACGGCGCTCTACGACGACTCCTTCATCGACCGCGAAGAGTTTGTGCGCCTCGTCATTCAGAGCCTGCGCGATGTCGGCTACGTGTACGTCTGCGCTGCTTCTCTTTCATTGGACATGCTCACACTTATGTTAGGGAGTCCGCTGCCGCGCTCGAGGCAGAGTCGGGGTACAGCATGGAGGCGCCGGAAGTGTCGCAGTTCCGGCAGTACATCTTGGACGGGCTGTGGCCAAAGGCCGAAGCCGCGCTCGTACGGCTCGGGGTGCAGGAGGACGAGGGGCTCTGGGTACGCCGCCCCAGCCGTCCCGATCCAAGCGACGCGCTTATGCTTATCGCATCTTCTTCCCATAGGATGCCAAGTTTCTCATCAGTCAGCAAAAGTACCTTGAGTTAGTGGAGGCGCGAAAGTCAACGGAAGCGCTACAGGTGCTGCGGAACGAACTCGCGCCGCTTGACGTGAATGCAAACCACCTGCACATGCTGTCGAGGTGCGTCTGCTGCCCCGTCGGGTGCCGGTGGGGCATTGATTAATTATATCTGCAGTTTGATCATGTGTTCGGAGCCGGAGGATCTTCGTAAGCGCGCACGATGGGATGGCGCGCTGGGGACATCACGAAGAAAGCTCCTTGAAGACTTACATGGTATGCATCTTATCTGTGCACCTAGCATGGGCAGATATGACTCACATGGCGTGCAGAATATATACCTTCAGCGGTTATGATCCCGCAGAGGCGGTTCTCGACTCTCCTCAATCAGGCGCGCTCGTATCAGCGGCAGCGCTGTATCTATCACAACGCCCCACTATCGACATTCTCACTGTACTCCGATCACCACTGCTCGATGTCGGACTTTCCTACGATTACGACGACAATATTAGAGGTGCACAACGACGAGGTGTGGAATATAGAGTGGAGCCACGACGGCGCATATCTTGCGAGCGCGAGCAAGGACAAAACCGCGATCATATGGCGTAGAGGGGTACGTACGTCAACTTTTTGGATCGCCCTGCCTTATTTATGCGTGTGACAGTCGACGATCGACTCCATCTCCTCACCGCGCGACTGGGAAGCGCACGTAATCCTGCGCGGTCACTCTTACCCCGTGGGGTGCCTCGCGTGGTCGCTCGACGACTCGATACTCCTTACGAGCGCGGAACACTGTATCAAGATGTGGGATGCAAAGGTGCGTTCAATGGTCCCTGTCATGATATCAATATTCACGCTGCATCTCTATCTTATCTGAAGACTGGAAATTGTATGCGCACGCTCGAGGAGCACACAGAGACCGTCACCGCGATCTCGTGGCTGCCTGACGGATCGGGGTTCGTCACGGGCGCGCTGGATCGGCGGATTATCATCTGGGTGGGTACCGCTTTCCATGACCCTTATGTATCCCTCCCCGTACTGAGCTACTTCTATTTCAAACAACACAGAACGCGGATGGTCAGATTCAAGAGACATGGGGCCCCACGGACGTGCGCATAACGGACCTCGCGGTGACGCCGAACTACGAGTATCTAGTAGCGATCGGGATGGAGGCGGACGTTCCCCCGCCTGCACCTGCAGAGTCGGCACGCGCCTCGCAATCGCAATCGCAATCGCAGGGCGGTAGAGACACGCCATCGACTGCGGGCAGTGGGAACGGAGGCGGTGCTGTGCCGGGTGTGGGTGTGGGGCCGGCGAAGACGCCGCATAGGATGATCATATTCGACGTGAAGACGAAGGAGAGGAAGGCGTGAGTGTTCTTATTCTTGCTATCGCTTTCGGTCCCCGCGTTTGGTCCCCGCACCGCCAGTCGGTGATCTGAGCAGAGATGCGAGCGTGCGCTCCGCGTCGTTGGGCGTCCCCGCTCTTCGGCGGGTATCGTCTTATTAATATACGTGCGATGGGCTCGCATTACGATGCTCATGGTGACTGACCCGTCCCCAATTTGCATTACAGATCCGTGCGGCTGAGTGGCGAGCTGACAAGCGTGCAGACATCGCAGGACTCGCTCTTCGCGCTGGTCAATCATGCGCCGAACGTGAGTCACGCCGGGCTTTTACGTCGTCTACCTTGTTCGCTAACGTGACGCCGCGGGGTGTTTGGGTTGTAGGAGATCCATTTGTTCGACCTTAGGCTGGCGAAGAGCGTGATGAAGTACGCCGGGCAGACGCAGGGGCGGCACGTCATCAGGAGCTGCTTCGGCGGAATAGATGGGAATTTTGTGGTCAGCGGCAGTGAAGGTGCGTACTCCTTTCATAATATAACCATTCCTCCATCCCTTCCATCCACTCTAAAACCTTGCTAACCCTCCTTTTTACCCCAGATGCGAAAGTATACACATGGCACCGCGAGTCCGGCCTCCTTCTGCAGATACTCCCGGGCCACGGCGCAGGTAGCGTCAACTCCGTCGCGTGGAATCCGACGAACGAGCGCATGTTCGCGTCGTGCTCGGACGACCACACCATCCGCATATGGGAGCCGCCGCCACCCGGGGTGTACGTCGCTGATTCTGCTGCGGAGGGCGAAGGGGAGGTAAACGAAGGGGGTGCGGGTGGGGCGGCGGGAAGGGAGACGCCGGTGGGGGCGCTGGGGAAGGGAAAGACGCGGCAGGCTGGCGGGGGAGCGGGCGTGCTCCCTACTGGCGCGGGCCGGTCGTGAGCCGGTGGCACGGCGCGGCGCCGGAGCGCGGCATGCCCGCAGGTTTGCGCGCCTTTGTCTAGGCCTTGCCGCACGCACGCACGCAGCGTCTGCCCGTTCCTTTCCAGGTCTGCGTGTTCCTCACGCGCTGCACGCTCACCACGCCCGGGATCCGCTCCCCTCGCCGTCGCCGTCACTCAACTGTTTGCTCTCGTTACTGTAACATATCGCATCGCACACGCACTTTACTACAGCACACCTCGTCACTGGTCTGTCATTCGCACTAACATCCGTCCTTCTTGCATAGCTACCCCTCCACGAACGCGGACTACATGTCTCCACGCCATCTCATTATCCTATATAGAGAGCATCGCTTTTTATTGCGCCGCGGTCGAAACCACCGTCGGTGCATGTACCGCTCGCTCTGTGTCGGGCACTGTAGCGTGCACCGTCATCTAGTTCGTGGTCAGTCTGCCCACTTAACACCCCCTCCAATCAGCTCTACCCTTTGCTTTACCCGACGCCCTGTAAACTAGTATTGGAAGGAATCGCATCACGTATCTTGTAAATTAGTAGACAATTTCACGCACATAGCCACCGCACCGTCCGGAACTCCCGTGCACATTCCGGCGACCCAGTTGTACGCCTATCGCAGCGCGCCGCGGCGGCTAACTGCTGCTCTGCGTTTATGAATATGGCAAGCTTTATGCAACTGATTGGAACGCCTTCGGTGGGTACGCACCGCGTATCGCGGCTATAAATACGCGCGCATCTTGGGAAAACGGACACGTTCGGACGCGTATTATTGGAGGGAAGCCGTGTACAGGGTATAAATACAAATACACGCGCCCCGGGTGTGCGGTGCTGCCACCGTGCCAGCCTGGGCGCGCCTGGCGGTCTGCGAGAGGCAGGCAGGGAAACCGATGCTACGGTAGATCCGCGCGGTGCGCGCGCGGCGGAGGTGGCTTCAGGGCCTCGAGAATGTACTCCTTTTCTAGGAAGGCGCAATGGGCGGGTACTCGGGTTTTATCTGATAAGATATCGGGGGCAGTGGGGGCCGGAGGCACTGAGTGGGGATGGCCAAAGAGGGAAAATGGGGTGGAGGTGCTATGTGCGGTATCAGTGATACTATACCGGGCGCCGCACCTGCCCTTGCCCCTGGGGCGTGCGCTTGGGCACGAAGAGGCACGACATTGGGTCCTTGTCCTTCTTCAGCGAGGGTGGGGGCTTTCGCGGCGGTGTAGGCTCGGATAGCAGTGCTGTGCGCGTTGATGGTGGTGGTAGCGGTGGTGTTTTGGCACGGTCGGTGGCCGTTGATGGCGGCCGGCGTGGCGGGTGCGCGGGGTACGTGGGCAGCGCGACGGGTGTCTTGGTGTTCGGTCCTGAGATGGATGGACCGCTGGTTGACGCAACGCTCGCAGAAGCCTGCTGCGGGCGGCGGAGAACGACGGTGTTGACGGTCACCCTGCTTGATGAGGATGACGACGCGGATGCCGGCGGGAGCCCCGCGCCGGAGCCGCGCGATAGCACGCGGTTCGTGCTCGGTGGCGGCGGTAGAACTCGCGTGTTCAGCGCGCGCTGGTACTTCGACGCCTCGTTGCGCGTCTGCTGAAAGAGCGACTTGCGCGGGGCGCCCCCTGTGCAGAGCGCGTGTTATTAGTCGCCGACGGTGTACGCAGATATTGGCTGCTTACACGACGACGAGCCTGTGCGGGCGCGCTTGGGGTCCGGTAGGCCGCGATCGGTGTACTTTACCTCTTTCTCCTTCTTGCGCTCGTGCGCCTCCATGCGCTGGGAGCGCAGGCGGGAGCCCAGCTCGTCGACGCGCCTCGCCTCGGCTTCTTCGAGGGCCTGGATGTCTATCTATCAGATCGGGGCGCGGGCTGGGAAGAAGCAGGCGGGCGGGGCGCGACGCACGAAGTAGCGGAATCTCCATGAATCTGGTTCCTGTGGGACGTCGTCGACAGAATGTCGCTCTTCCGCCGTCATTCGGTATTTTCGGAAGCACAGATCCTTCCATATCTCTGCGGGGGCATTATCAGGCGCCGTGACAGGCATAGATGGATGTGCGCCTGCAATTACCTGCGGTCTCCCTTTGCAGATGCTGGACCGTCCGGTTAGCTGCTCGCCGGGCCACTGACTCGCTGGAGACAGACGTACGGGTGAGGCCTGCTCGAGCCGGGAGAGCTGCTCTATCGAGCACCGTTCGAGGATCGGCTTGACGAGTGGGTATGGTATGTCATCTCCCAGACTGGAGATGGCTAGGCAGGGGGCGGCCAAGTCAGCCTGTGAGTGGCAGGCAGCCCGGCAGCTGTGGACTCACTGTCAGCGTTGGCGAGCGGGACTGCGGCTGGAATGCGATGTCAGATACGACGTGGGGCGCCGGCGAGGTGCTCACCGCGCTGGCAGAGCTGGACGAGCGTCGGGACGCGGCGGGGATGCTGCTCTTGGTCGATGTCCATGGTGGCGGGCGATGGCGAGGGCAGTGGCTGAGACGACGACAGCATAGTTCCCCCATTGGGGCAGCCGAGCGGCGGCCCGGGAGTTGCCGGCTGCCTGGGGCTGTTTCCGACCATCATACGTGTCTAAATCCAACCACCACTGACAACTGGCCCGAAAACTTGGAAATCCCAAGGGACGTCTGTGTTATGCAACTATCCTTGGCGGCGTCTTTCTTCCTCGTCTTCTCGACACTCTGGCGGATTTGGAACACTCGCGCGCCCTCCAGGGCGCAGCCAGAGCGGGCCAACTTGCCGCTGCTGCGCTCTGTCTTCGGCCTCGAACTCAAATAACCTTGCCTTTGCTCTCTTACGGTTCCGTCGCCACGTTCCGCTGCGTGAGGGATCTCCGCATGCAGATACCTAAATCGCACTTTCCGAAACAGCGGACCGCTCCATCTAGGCATTTGTCCTGATACTTCAAGTGACAGTGACCCCTTTGACTCTTTCGGCTACACTTGGGGTTAAACTCTCGCAGACTCAGTCAGCCATAATTAATAGAGTATCCATCGCCATTCCCAGCCGAATCTCCAGGCTCGTCCACGTGTTGTAGCGTTTCTTCCGAGTGCTTCACAGGACCCGCCGTACCAAATCCATGTCCTTGTCTCTGGCTTGTGTGTATGGTTATCGCGGATAACAGGTATCCGTCATTGCGCTGCTATACATTAACATTCAATCTTTTCGGGTGTCTCAACTCCCCTTTGCGTTCCTCTCACGAACGAAACTATGGATGCTCAAATCGCGCTGTATAAAAGCTGGTTGTTTCAACGACCAAGCGCCACCAACACCATGCAGCAAGCCACCCACCCCCGCCTCCACATTAGGGATGCTCATGACGCCCACATCGTGTTCGAAGCCGTACGCCAGGGCTTCCTGTTACCCATCACTCGCCGTCTGAACGAAATGGAGCGCGGCACGCTCGTGCGCTCGGGAGCCATTTTCGTCTGGGTCGAGAGTGAGGACGAAAACGGCTTGAAGCGCTGGACTGGTCAGTGCCTCCGGTCTCCTCTATCATGAACATTGTATTAAACATCTCGTGTGCACTTTTAGATGGCCGCGTATGGGGACAGAGCCGTATGCGAGAGGTGCGTTTTGCCTGCCCGAAATCACCCTACCCCGCTCACAGAATCACTGCCCGCAGCCCTACCTATTCTATGACGAAAAAATGCCGTACGATGCCGCTCAAGCAATGAATGAAGCCAATCGGTAGGTATAAAACGCCTCATCTTAAAATACCGGCGCTAAATATACAACCTAGCGCACCCGCTTTCCGCTTCGTCGACGGCGTTTCGCGCCCTGGGCACTCATCATCGGCGTTATCGCACCAGGACCGCGCGACTAATCACCACCCAGGCCTAGTGAAACAGGCGTACTCCGCGTGGGTCATGCCTAATCCGCACACCCGCCCGCAAAAGTGGCACATCACGGCCTATTTCACCTATGCCGAGCTGGCCCATCTCCCGACGATCGAGCACGACCCCATGCTGCAGCGGATTATCGTGCCAGCTGGGATCTACCGCACGGGGAAGACGCGCTCGCGGAGTGCAGACGACGAGCTTGCGGGACCCAGCGGTAGTGGAGCTGGGGGCGGGAGCTCCGGGGAGATGTTTCCGAGCAACTCACTGCCGTCGCTGGCTGCGATCCAGTCCGGCGTTAATATGTATCCGCCCAATCCTTCAATGCCACGTCCCCCACACGGCGCGCGCCTTCCCGAGGACCAGCGGGTCATCCAAATGCTGAATTCGCGGCATATCCGATGATATGGATTTTAGGTTACATCCCAACTTTCCTATTTTTGTATTTGTAGAACAGCCCAAATATGCACCTTTGGAAACTTTGGGTATTTTCGAACCGTAACAGCGTATCGCGCGTCGTTGACGAGCCCACGCTCATTTGACAGTCTCTGTCTCACGTCTGTCGCATTGTTCGAATTTGCATCCAGGATCAACATTTTCAAATTTAGATAAGAAAAAACAAGCCTCGCTTTCCAATAAAACGGCAATGCGAAGGTGTGAAGTCTCACGTCGTGCCACCCCCAGTATCAAGACAATCGAGGGACCTCGTTAGGTATTTAAAATAGAAAGCGTGTATTCTGGTATGGAGATCAGTACAGGGATTGTCGTGAAGGTGCTCTCTAAACTTGTAATAAACTCACCGAACTTGTTCTCTTGTGATTGGACATGAAGGTAGCCTGAATCCCGGTGATCGCATGAGTACAAATGGTATGCACATTTGAATAGTTTTACCATCCAACCTGACGGCTTAACGTAAAATGTAGGGTGGGGAAACGTGCGCCAGTTTTGCAAAAAAGTTGAGTTTTTTCGGGACGCGGTACGCATAAATGGCAGATAACTATGCCCGACAGACTATACCACTTTCATGTGGCGCAAATATATCGCGGCGCCAACAATAACACATGAAGGACCCCATACGTAAGGAGCGCATGCAGATCTCATGGGAGACAGAATAAGTATTCAGGAAACCCTATTGCGCTTCTGAATTAGAGATACAAGGATGGGTATAATTTAGTTTATACAAACAGCGCACGATAAAAAAACACTTGACACTAGTCGTCATCTTCGTCCGATAATGAGTCCGCGGCGGTCTGGCGCTCCTGGGCCTTCATCGCGCCAACAATGTCATCTGATTCGCCTTTCTGCGCCGCAAGCCGCTGTCCTGGGTGGTGATAGGTATCAGTGAGCTTGAGACGAAACGAACATGTGGGGTCACGAACGGATAAGCGTGTGGATGGCTTCTTGCGTCCGGCGCTCGAGCTTGGCCAGCTTTTTGTCCATCTCACGCTTCAGGTCCCAGTTCGGTCGCTTTGGCGCGATATTGAACACGTCCTGTTTTGTGCATGGTCAGCCTTGCCTCGGGCCAGAAGCGTGCAGGTGTGTGACCGCACCAGCTCCTGCGCGCGCCGTTTCTCATCATCGGCAATAATCTGCTCTGCGAGCCCCTTCACTCGGTTTTCAACGGTGTCTTCCATCTCTGCGTCCTCCTGCGTGCGTTTCTTCAGCGCGCGGGACTCGGGGTCGAAATTGCGGCTCTTGACGAGCGGTTCGGGCACGCTATGTTGTATACATTAGCTCGAACTAGAACGCAGGCAAGCGGGCGGCACGTACCCATTGTCATCAACGAGCTCACCGGCCTTGCGCTTTCTCAGCGCGGTTAGACGCGCCTTCCTGGCTTCCGATGCTTCTGCGAGAGACATATAGAGTACGTGGTAGGTGATTGACAGTAACACTGGAAGACGAGACGAGCACTTGGGTCAGGCTATTTGCTGACTAAGCAATGATCGAATTTTGTCTTCCCGTCAGTTCTCCGGCCTCTCCCAACCTCGACGCGTCCCGCCCCTCCATTCCACGCTCTTCGCCCGCGTGAGCCTCAGTATATGCACAACATATGGCATAGTGCCTGCTTGCGTGCCCTGGAGCGCTCGCTGAGCCGTCGGCCAGCCGTACGCCCCCTCCGACGCGTGTTCAGCTCATCGCCGCCATGGTCGGCACTCCCAAAGAAAGATATTGCAATGGAAGATTATCCGTGTGATGTTATACGGTACTGTGCGCCGCCCTTCCACGGTTTATCCGCTAACAATGTCGCAGAAACTTCTCTATCATTGCACATATCGGTAAGGAATCAACGGCGCGAGTTTGGGCGAACCACTGATTCGGACCCCAATAGACCATGGCAAGTCGACGCTGGCGGACAGGTATGCTTCTACCCAGCAGGCTTTCTCATGAGTAAGCTAATCCTTGCGCGTTTAGACTACTCGAGGTACTTGAACACGTCTTGCGCTGAGAACAATTGAGGTTAACCGCGCTCTAGTTAACAGGCACCATTCAGAAGAAGTCCTCCGGTGGAAAAAACGAGCAGGTCCTTGACAAGCTGAAAGTCGAACGAGAACGCGGAATTACAGGTCTGTCCCACGCACGGGAGCCCGCATTCACAGGCTGACCTCGATGCCACAGTCAAGGCCCAAACAGCAAGGTATGCCTATAATTATGCCACCTGGGAGGATTCGCAAACCAAAGATCGGTAGCATGTTCCACCAATTCCAAGGCAGAGAGCATCTGCTCAACTTGATTGACACTCCTGTAAGCATCCGGTCCTCCGTCCGGCAGGCAAGCTCTAATACCGGGTGTAGGGCCACGTTGACTTTGCTTGGGAAGTCTCGCGGTCACTTGCAGCGTGCCAGGGTGCTTTGCTGCTCGTACGTCGGCCTGCATGTCTCTGACTGCCGGTATCTTAATGATAATGAAGCACCTTAGGTTGATGCAAGTCAGGGCGTCCAAGCACAATCTATCTCTGTATTTCACAATGCCAAACAAAAGGGCCTTAAGATCATTCCCGTCCTGAATAAAGTTTGTCAGACCTACGAATGAATGCCGTTCGCTTCTCAATTAATGCCTTCAATAGATTGATCTTCCTGCTGCCCAACCAGAACGGATAGCTGCACAGATGCAGGCTACGTTCGGCATTGATCCCTCCGAAATTCTGTCTATCTCCGCAAAGACGGGCGACGGGGTTGCCGCTGTTCTTGAGGCAATTATTCAACGGATACCCCCACCAACTGCCAAAATAGATGCACCACTCAAGGCATTTCTCTTTGACTCCTTGTAAGAAATGTCTGCCAGCGGTTGGACTTATTTGTTGATCATGTCGCAAAAAGATACGACAAATACCGAGGAGTTATCTCGTTGATCAACGTCCAGGGAGGCATTCTTCGCAAAGGTATTTGGTTCTTTACCCCTTGTCCAATCGCGTTAGACCAACCAGCACGCAGGCGACAAGATTGCATCATGCCATACTAGGAAAAAGTACGAAATCGCTGAGCTCGGGATTATGTATCCTGAGGAAGTGCCGACGAAGTGTCTATATCCCGGCCAGGTCGGCTACGTCGCCTGCAACATGAAACAGTCTTCTGAAGGTCGGTCTGTCGTCCGGTTTCACATACGCGATGAGATGCTCACAGCTATTCGTAGCACACATCGGTGATACCATCCATCGTGTAGGCGAGATCGTAGAGCCCATGACTGGCTTCCAGCCAACCAAGGCAATGGTAAGGCTTCTCGGATCGAAACGTGATTCTTCCTTATCGTCCATTCTGAAAGGTCTTTGCTGGAGTATACCCTATAGACAGCGCTGATTTCCCGAAACTGGAGGAATCAATTAACAGGGTCAGTCGTTCTGTTATTTTTTTAGGGATTCTATCAATTTCTGAGATGGATTCCAGCTTACGCTAACTGACAGGAGTGTCACAGTCCAAAGGGAGTCCTCCTCGGCTTTGGGACAGGGCTGCCGACTAGGTTTCCTTGGAACACTTCACATGGATGTCTTCCGTCAAAGATTGGAAGACGAGTACGACGCCAACGTCATTATCACTGCTCCAACGGTGCCTTATAAATGTACGTACGATTTTTCTTTCCAGAAATTGTGTCGTATGCTCAACTTGGCCCAGTGGTGTATAAAGACAAGGAAGTCATTGTTAGCAACCCAACCGACTTTCCCGATGTCGGTGATATGGGCATCCGTGTCAAGGAAATCCAGGAACCCGTTGTCAAAGCCTCGATTATTGTGCCAGAAGGTTTGTGCAGCCCATACCTGTTGCAGAGCATGCTACTTATCTCCGCGATTTTCGACAGAATTTTTCGGCGATATGATGGACCTTTGTTACTCACATCGGGCTGACGAACTGGAGCATCGCTATTTGGATTCTGGCACGACATCGGCTAGAATTATCCTAAATTGCATTCTTCCATTGAGCGAAATCGTCACGGATTTTTTCGACCAGCTGAAAAGCAGAAGTTCGGGATTTGCTAGCTTCGAGTAAGTTGAAATTTTTAATTACGTATGTATGATCGCTCTTAACGCGCCCCAGTTATGAAGACGGAGGATACAGGAAGAGTGACCTTGTCAAGGTAAAAATACGCGACACATAACCGTGGTGTCAAACTTGTACTCACCATATTCCAGATGACTTTCTTGCTGAACGCAAAGCCTGTGGATGCGTTAGCATTGATTGTACATCGTTCAGCGCAGGATGCGGTTGGCCGCCAATGGGTTAAGAAACTTCGTATGTTTCAACCCACTGAGGCTGCCCAAATTATTAACTTGGATTATTACAGATAAAGTCATCCCTCGGCAATTATTCGAGGTGCCGATCCAGGCCACTGTGGGCAAGAAAGTTATTGCACGAGAGACCCTGAAAGCCATGCGGGCAGATGTCACCGCAGGGCTATATGGCGGGCACTACGAGCGCAAGATGAAGCATCTCGAAAATCAGAAAGAAGGCAAGCGCAGAATGAAGAAAATGGGCACAGTCGATCTGCCGCAAGAGGCCTTCTTTGAGATTCTGAGCAATAAAAAGTGAAGGTACCCTTCCAATCTGATGGAGATGCAGATTATATATTATGTAGTACTATAATACCCCCCAAAACAGATCTAATCATGACATCCCTCAAACTATTTTTTTAAATTTAAAGTTCATTGTCCTCATCATCATATGTTTCTTTGAGGAGCCTGTGGAAATGTTTTCAGTAAGACCTTGAGCCGTACCAGCTTTCGACTTACCGGTATATTGATGATGGTGGGTGATCGCCACTAGATGAGATAGTCGGCACAAGATCAATTTCGAGAGACCGTAAAGACTTACTCGTTGGTGATATATGCGACAACCAGCTCAGGCTGCACGTAGTCGTAATAGGGATTCACGACATCCACCTTGTCAACGAGATCACCATTTTCAAATCCCAGAACATCACTTGGATTTCCGAAATCATGCGCTCCGTATTCGTGGTATAGATTCCACAGAGGCGTCAACTTGAACTGACCAGCACAGACAACAACAGGTGTGCTGTGTGCCTTTGCCGCTGTCGCCACTATTAGCGAGCCACTAATCGCAAACATGCCGCCATTCGCGAGGATGACATGAGCGCCAAGGATGACTTTGTTCACGCGAGACATGAGAGCGAATATCGATGAATCAGGAACGAGGAATGTCGAGATGCCTGCCTCCGATAATGAATTCGCCATTACACGACCATCGTACCTGCAGCCTGGGTGAGGAGTGCACACGATCATACGTCGAAATTACGCACGAAGGTGCTGTCTCAGCGACAATTACGGAGTAGTTATGGGAGTGGGCCGCGGATTTGAGGAACTGTTGCACCGTTTTTGACATGCCTAATGTCAGGATAATTTCACTGTATCACATTAGATATTGAAAATCCAAGCAATAGACGTGTGTGCGCACTCGGAGTGAATGTGGTCCTTCGCATTCTTTGAAACGTTGTCGTACACGGTCTCTAGCTCGTCCAGCACGTCTTGGATAGCATCCATCAACAGCGGCTTCAGCCCTCGCGCAAACGAATCCGGATCGTCAGGATCATTCTCTCGGAGGGAGCCCTTGTTCTCAGTCTTAGGCAAAGCGGCTTGTTTCCTCGGCTGACCCTGCAGCACGAATTTAGATATTGAGAACGACACCGGCTTCGCGGCGACTGTCCCGCGCGTGGCCGCGTGGCACTCCTCGCGGATATGGTGCAGGATCTTGCGTACGGTGTTGCCAACGGAGTGCTCTGCAAACCTCGTCAGTCCTTGCTTCCGATCGCCACAACGAGCACACGATTTGACGAGATGCACAGACCTTTGGGCTGGGCCTCGACAAGCCGCCGTCCGGCGTCGCGGATGACGGTGACTAGTTGCTCGAGATTTGAGAATCGCGCCTTCGCGATGACCTGTCTGAGGACGAGGAGCGTCTCTAGCGCGGCTGCGCGCGAGCCGACGACCTGCCTGGACGAGGCGATGGGGGTCAAGGCTGAACAAAGTACGCTGCGGGTGGCACTGACCGCCGCCTCAGCCTCTGCGCGAGGACTTCCACGGATCGGTTCGCCGGGGCGCTGCGAGATTCGGAGACCATGGCGTCGTGTTGATTGTGCGTGCGTGTGCGATGTAGCTTTGCTGGGAGCGAGCGATGCGACGGCGATTATGGATGGATTTGGAGGAGTTGGTCGATCCGAGTCATAAATTATTGTCCCATCAATGATCGTATCCTGATTTGGGAAACCTCAGGGTTGTGTCAAAGCCAAGCGGGCCGTCATCTAGAGATTAGATTACATATTGTCGTGTGCAGGACGGTAAGTACATTGCGATTTTTTGAAGTCAGTAATTTGTCTATCTGGTATAATTACATCGTTCTGATACATTGATAGATTTTTAAATGCCAGTACGGGGAGATACGTGCCAGTCGAGAGTTGTTGCCCACTTGGGCAATAACTCGGAGATTTGCTCGACATCTTTATCACCACGGCCAGACAAGCACTATGGATGCATTGATTAATATAACAACTTGTAAGTGGTAATATAAAAAGACGTACAACAACGATGTCCTGGCCTTTGGGTAGAGTCTTGGCGAGCTTTACAGCCTCCCAGATAGCGTGGGAGGACTCCAAAGCTAGAGGATACAAGTCAGTGCTTATTCTCTCGAACAGGTAGAAAGATAAAAGATAAAACGCACCAGGAATGATCCCCTCGCGTTGGGTCAACATCCTGAAACCTCGAAGAGCCTCTTCATCGGTGGCCACTACATACTCAGCGCGGTTGCTGTCCTTTAGCCAGGCATGCTCGGGACCGACACCGGGGTAGTCCAACCCGGCGCTAATCGAGTGCGTCTCCACTATCTGCCCAGTCTTCGACTGCAAAATGTAGGTTCTTACCCCGTGGAGCACACCCGGTTGCCCCATCGAGAGTGTGGCGCTGTGTCGGTCGCCGTGAAGACCTGCAAATGACACAATCAAGATCTCAACAGCCGACCAAAGGAACATCTAAATTACCTTCTCCGCCGGCCTCGACGCCAATGAGGCGCACACTCTTGTCGTCGATGAAATCGTAGAACGTGCCAATCGCGTTGCTTCCGCCTCCGACGCAGGCAACTACTGCATCAGGCAATTTTCCACGAGCGGCCTTGATTTGGGCCTTGATCTCTTCCCCGATGACCTTTTGGAAATCGCGTACAATGGTGGGGAAAGGATGAGGTCCAATGACGGATCCCACGAGATAGTGAGTGGTCGCCAAGTTTGTGACCCAATCACGGAAGGCTTCGTTGACGGCATCCTTCAGCGTGCACGATCCAGAGGAAACCGGAATGACCTAAATATATAAAGCGCTTGGTATGCGTCTTATCGAAGCGTAAAAATGGTCAAATACCTTTCCGCCCAGCATCTCAATCCTGAAGACATTGAGTGCCTGGCGACGAACATCTTCAGAGCCCATGTAGATGACGCATTCCATCCCAAATTTGGCGCACACCGTAGCGGTGGCTACTCCGTGTTGGCCTGCACCTGTTTCCGCGATGATTCTGGTCTTTCCCAGTCGGCGAGCGAGGAGAATCTATGGAAATAGCACATGTTGAACATCAGAGGTCACCAAAATAAATAAAGGGGCTACCTGTCCAATGGCGTTGTTAATTTTATGCGAGCCGGTGTGATTAAGGTCTTCGCGCTTCAACCAGATATTGGCTCCCCCAGCGTCCTTTGTAAGATTTTCAGCAAGATAAAGTTGCGACGGCCGGTTGATGTATCCAAAGTGGCCCTGAATTTCCTTGTGGAATTCTGGGTCAGCCATGGCGGACTTGTGAGCAGCCTCGAGCTCTGCGAGGCAATCTACAAGCGATTCGGGGACATATTGGCCTCCGAATTGTCCAAAACGGTGAGGAAGGACATTCTCTTCCGAGGCGAGCGTGGCCGGAGGGGTTTTCTGGGACGGGGAGGTGACGCGGGACGCAGCGCGAACGAGCGATGGGTCGTCTTTCAGGCTGATTTCGCGACAATAAGCCTCTACGTGTTTGGGGATCTCGCCTTGTGGGGCACCTTTGATGATATTTACAAGTCGGCTGCCGATAACTACACCATCCGCGCCGGCATTGGCGACGGTCTCGAAATGCGTGCGGGTCGCGACCCCAAATCCAACAGCCAGGGGGACGTCAGTGTACTGTCGGATTCGAGAAATAATTTCCGGAAGTGCATTATTCATCTGTCCCTGTACTGAAGATCCAGTCGTGCCCATCTAACATCGTGTCGGTGGCATATTTATAAATGATTGACGATACGCTTACTTTTGAGACAACATAAATAAATGTATCCGCAATAGATGCAAGGAATTGGATGCGGGCAAGGGTGGTAGAGGGGGCGATTAGCGGGACGTAAGATAGGCTTGAAGGGCGTTAGATTAAGCGCGTGTAAGCGGTGGTATGACGCACTTTGCCTTGGTGCACTTTTCTCTGAAAGCAATGGCCTCCTCGGGAGGAAGATCGACCATGATGAAACCATTTGCCCCAGCTTCTGCAGCATCTTGTATGGACCTGTCTTCACCGTAGGATAGCAGAGGATTGTAATAACCTTCAGTGGCATATTGCTATTGATCAGATAGAAGATGGCCGATGTAAAGTTGATCGCACCCATAAGGAGAACGGGCGCCTTCAATCCACGATTTCGTGCCTCTCTAAGCTGACCCAGTACTTTCGTATAGTCCATGTCTCCTGCAAGAGCGACCTAACAATATCTCATTATCAGATGTCATTTCCATTGTTTGATGACTTACTGTGTTGGTCTCCTGAATGACAGGTCCATCTGCAATGGGGTCCGAGAATGGCATCCCAAGCTCAATCACGTCTGCACCGCCGGCTTCCATCGCCAGCAATATTGGGACGGTGTCTGCCTCTGTAGGATATCCAGCGGTGACGAAGGTCACCAAAGCCGGTACGCCCTGGCACAGAAATTAGTATGAACACTGGAATAATAAAAAAGGACGTACCTCTGCATTCTTCTTCTCGAAAACTTGTTTTAGTCCTTCCATGATGCTAGGATGTGGGGAGGAGAAATAAAGTATGACTCCGTATTAAATTGTAGATCTTAGCGCCGCACGTGACTATGGGCGAGGGATCGGATACTTCGGCATCGGATCTAATTTCCAGTCCTAAATGAGCGCCTCTCCAGTCCGAAGCGCGTTTTACGTTGTCTCCCCCGACTAGCTCGTTCAATTTGCCTTTGACCGCGCTTATTTTCGGAGACAACATGGAATCCTCGACAGCGGCTGACGAATCGCGTGTCCTAGTCATATACACAGGTGGGCTATAAAGGGAATATCAGCCTTTTGTCGCGTACCGACGACTCAAGCATGATGTAGGAGGGACGATTGGCATGCTTATAGGCCAATCAGGCTACGTGACCGAGCCGTATTTCCTGACGCAAAATCTGCGGAGCCAAAACCGGTTCCACGATCCACTGCAAGATTCCCTATTTTCGCATGCTGGTTCTGTTCAGGGCTACAGAGACTGGAACGCAGGGAGCGGGCGGTCGAGTCCTCTCGGAGACACTGCAGGTGGTCTTCCAGGAGCTCGACAAGGCCGTACACTGCTCGTGCGCTCATCGCGCCCCATCCGTACTACGGCATCTCCCAATTCCAACTCGAACGGACCTCTGCTGCAGCCGCAATGTGTTAAGGTCGCGGAGAATGTTTACGAGGCTCATTTGCCGTGTCTTATCACACCGCGGACCAAGATCCCGGGGAAAAATGCGAGCAAAGCTATTTGTTATGCTATACTAGAAGTAGGTTTTTACCTTCATTATTTCCTTGTAATATTTCACGCCCGATCAATTTAGTGGAACCCACTGCTCGATAGCAGTAATATGGACTTCGACGGTGCGCATTTATTATGATTATAATGCGATAAATGCTGAATCTTTCTAGACTGGATAAGGATTGCCACAGAAATAGAATTAAATTATTCGTTCGACGCGTTTGTCGTACTGCATGGGACCGATACCATGGCATACACCTCAAGTGCCCTTAGCTTCCTCTTAGAAGATCTTGGAAAGACAGTCGTAAGTAAAACAGCGACCCACATTTCTCATACTGATAGGTTTTTTTTTGTTTTTTTCGTCCAGATATTGACAGGCGCACAAATCCCATTGTCTGAATTGAGAAACGATGCCGTCGATAACCTCATGGGAGCGCTGACAATTGCGGGACATTATATTATACCCGGTGCGTTTTTTCTCTAGATTACCTATGTCCAGATTGATAGAACTATCCACAGAATGCAGCCTTTATTTTAACCACACTTTATTCAGAGGAAACCGTGTCACGAAAATGTCGTCATACGATTTAAGCGCGTTTAATAGCCCAAACTTCCCACCTTTGGTGAATGGTACGTGAACGTAGATTCACATTTAAATCCACAAACACAGCCGACGAACGAGCCTCTATCCCACAGTGGGAATCGATATAGTTGTGAACTGGAACGACGTTATTCGCCAGACCAGCCTTCGAAAATTCAAAGTGCACAAGTGTATGTTACCAGAAATACTCTATCGCAGATTCATTGATTTCTTTAAACAGCCATGAACCCGCACGTTGGTATGTTTCTATCAGAACCTACTTTTTGGGGAAGCATTTTAAATTGTCGATGTTCTCAGCCACCCTACGCCTCTTTCCTGGGATTTCAGGGACCACAATAAAAGCCTTCTGTATGGCTCCTATTAAGGGCGTTGTACTTGAAACCTTCGGAGCTGGAAATGCTCCCCAGCGTGCCGATGTAATGGAAGCACTCAAGGAAGCCTGTGAGCGAGGGGTCGTTGTGGTTGCCATTACCCAGTGCTCCAAAGGATCTGTCTCTGATGCTTATGAAACCGGACGCACACTTCTGCAGGCAGGTGTCATCCCGGGCGGTGATATGACTCCAGAGGTCAGGATACCATTGATCTAGAGATTATACAAAATTCGCTCATAGATCTTTCCCAGTGTGCGCTCACTAAACTTGGATATCTATTATCCAAGCCCGAACTATCTCTGCAAGATGTTCGTCAGCTCATTGGGAGTCCTCTCCGCGGTGAGCTCACGCGCCGCTCGAGCGCAGTTGCCCAAGAGCCCGCCGTCGATAAAAATCTAGAGAGCATACAACGCATGCTCTCCCAATTTGTGCAGCTCAGTCAGACCCCATCTGAATCTTTGGCACGGGCTGTAGAGCCAGCCCCTGGCGAGCCGGCCTCTGCAAGCTTGCCAGATGCCGCCGCGCCCTGGACATGGACGGCCACGGAGGCGGCGAGAACGGAGGCAGTACTATTGCCCTTCCTGATACACCTCGCAGCAGCGCGCGACGACATCGAGAGCCTCAAATACTGCCTAAATCCCGTGGACAGCGAGGACGCATCCGGGGCGCTCAAGCTGGGCATGATTCCGGGGGGCGTCGTGAACTGTCTCGAGGTGGGCTCTGGGAAAGCACCACTGCACGTTGCGGCCCTCAATGGAAATACGCGCTCGGTCGAGCTCCTGCTCCGCGCGGGTGCGCTCGTCCACCTGCGAGACATGCTTGGCCATACTGCATTATATCTGGTGTGTTGCCCTTTCCAATTGCATCTGTTGATTTCTTTGTTGACACATTTGTCCTCCCAGGCCGCTAGACAAAAACACGAAGATGTCGTCGATCTGCTTGTCCAGGCGGGCGCGACGCTCGGTGGCTCGGACATTCACTTTGTAAACTCCTTCACGGAGAATAGTGGGGAGGGGTCTAATCATGATCCACTAGTACTGCGGATCTGGATAAAGGCTGGGTGGAAACCTGCTAAATAAATGCTTGTTGGCACCGCTGAAACCAATTTTCAACCCCAATCCGGATTCAAGAACGTAGAGTACAGTTAGCCCCAGGAAAGATAGAGAATGGTAAGATAGGGAATCAAATATTATATAGATGGTGTGGGTGTCACCGGGATTAGACATTCCCAATTAGCCGAGAAGAACCACGGACCCTTCAGAATCTTCATTGTTGTCGTTCTCTTCGCCGCTTATATTGTCGTACAGTGTCCTCAGAAATAGCGAAAGTTGGTCGCGCTCGAAGGTGAAGGCGTCATTCAGGAAGCCCAGAGATTCAACAAACTCGGCTGTTTCTCTGTCCAAGTCCTTGGGTGTGTAATGCACAGATTCAACAAGTTGTTCCATCTTCACAACGGGCTCCGACTCTCCAGATTTCAAATCGTAACATAGGCGGATGCCAAATTGTAGGCCTAGAGCTGCGTTAGCAATCCATACAGACAAAGGGAAGCACGAGACTGACTCTTCGATCCGGCTTCTTTGTCAGTGACATCATTGTATGTGTAACAGCAGTTCAGAATCCACTCGGGCATATCGAGGAAACGTCCAGGTTGCATCTTGATATTTGGGATGATGAGGTTGGTGAGGTCTTCGTAGAACCTGATCACTTGCACATGCTTTGGATCTTGATTGGCAGAGAGGAAGCCTGCAGCGGGACGCGACGCGGATGTAGGTTGGCGTTGGTTTTTGGATGCTAAAGTCTTTGCCCTCTCGATTTCCAATTGTAATTCATATTGAATATCGTTTTCTGAAAAGGGACGAAAGAGGCAATGATAAGAATTGTTGGTTGAAAGGGCTACGGAGAAGAGTCGGTCACTCACTCTCCTGTTCCAAAGTAGCAATTGTCTCGTCCTTTTCCTTGATTTGCTTTTCTCGGTCCTGTAAGGCTTCTCTGTATGTGCTTAATTGATTTTGCAACTTCTCGGTTTCCTTATTTGCTTCTTCTCGAGTCAACAGCTCGAATACTGCCGTCTTCCCGGAACGCAGAAGAGGGTCGCTCTGGGCCAGTTTGACTTTGAGTTCTTCAATGAGGTTATCTTGAGCTAGGTAGGATAGCAGATCTTTAGTAACTAGAAAGAGAACTAGCACCTATTATTTGATTACCTTGTGCTTGAGATTTGTATTGAGCATCCATTCTTTCCAGCAGTTGTTCAGGTTCCGTGCGCCGCACTTGTAATATTTCGACCAACTGTCGTGTGAGATCTGATATATGTTCATTTGCCTACGAGACATATAAAACACATTTAATATTAGCATATAGTTGCAGGACTATGGCAGAGACAAATACCCGAGCTAGTTGTTCCCGCAGTCGCGCCACTTCTTCGTGATCTGCTGACGTTTGCAGAGGCACCCTTCCATTCTTGGTTCCTCGGACAGCCGTCCTTTGGTTTGTTCTCGCATTGTCTTCTTCAACTACGCCCTCCATCTGGTCCTCTGCGGTTTCTACCACTTCTACCCCCCTTTCATCTTCGCTGTGCGTATGCGTCTTTGAAGGTGGCTTTGTTCTTGCTTTGCTCTTACCCTTGGTTGTCCCTGACGGCATCGCGCCATTGGCGACGCTCCCTTTACCGTTAACAAGAGCTGTGGCCGTGGATGGTGAAGGTTTCTTCGATCCTCCGCGCGTCGTAGGTTTAGGCTGGGCAGGCTCGATTTCCTCGATTTCGTCTCCGTCCACTTCTATAACGTCGCCAACTTCATCTTCCGCTAACTCTTCGCGTTGCTGCGGTTTCCGGCCACGGACTACTTTGCCCTTCTTCGCCGGAGGTTGGATGTCATCGTCGCCCGACCCATCGACATTAATTGCCTTCCGGCGGGAAAGGTTCGTGGTTCCGCCACCGACCGCCCTGGAAGGGCCGGCCTGCGCGCGGCTACTGCTTGGTTTAGATGTGCCTGCCGTAACCGCCCTCGCCTTGGTAGTAGCGGTCGGTGAGTCGAATCCCCCTGTCGTCGGCGAAAGTTGAACATGAGTTTGGTTGTATTGAGAAGCGCCAGATGCGTCGGGGACTTACCGAGGTCTGAATCGGCGCCGGACATGGTGGATTGCAGAGAGTGACGAAAATCGTTGTGACAGATCAGCGACGCGCGCCGCGCAAAGCACGTGATGGTTTCGAGCCGTGCGGCGTGGGCGCCTTTGTCGGTCTGACTCCTATCTGCCAACTCTGCGCTGAGGACAACACCTGGACTCTGCACCAACTCTGTCCTCATCCTTTTAATCCGGGAAAGCACATACACCCTGTGTAAACATGTCGAAGCGCAGAAAGTTGACATCTCTTCCTCAGTCCCACGAAGAGTTATTGCAGAAAAGGGAGGCGCTCATGGCAGAGGCCCGGGCGCTCGGCGCACATTGCAATTCTCTTGTTCCGATAGCGAAGCTTCCAGATGAAATACTCATTCTCATATTCCACTTCAATGTACCACAGGAAATGAGCTTCATCAGCTCGCGACGCACCAAATATCCCAAAGACATCAGCAAAGAAACTCGTACCATCAGCCAGGTTTGCCAGTACTGGCGACAACTTATACAAGCAACCCCAAAACTATGGGATCTTGTTCTTGACTGCTCTACTACGCTTCCAAAATGGACTCGAGAACTCATGGCATACTCGGGTGACCTGCCATTGAAGTTCTCTATGAACTTGTCCCCAAGGAGCGTCAAGCGCAACACCGAAAATTTTGCGATGCTATCGTCGCAATCTCATCGGGTTGGATACTTGGAGGTGATCAGTGGGAGCAGAAGGAAGATCGAGGGAAATATTTTCAAGAACTTGAAGAACCCAATGCCGATGCTTTACTCTCTCAGTCTGACGCAGTCAGAGGACAACACCTACGGCCAGCGTGTGCTCAAAGAATACGACTCTTCATCAGATGCGTCTGAATTCGAAACATTCCTGTATACCAGCTCTACTGCTTCGGTCTTCTTGCCAGAGTTTCCTCACATCGACGCATGCCAATTACGGCACCTGAGGATGTCAAGATATATATTCCCTCTTGACTCTTCAGCGTATCAACATCTCACCAAGCTCGCGATATGGCATGTGGTTCCGGCAGCCAATGCACCTAAGGCGGCGGAGTGGTGTGCACTGTTACAACGCCTGGAAAACCTCACATCCTTGGAGTTTGTGAGAGTCTTCTTGAAAGCAGATGCCCCGGGAAGTCTACCGGATATTCATCTTCCATGCCTCACTTCTCTCATGCTGCGAGGGCGGCTCGGGCCGTGTGCAGCCTTCCTTGAGCACCTGCACATTCCACCTCTGAAGTCTTTTCATATACTCCTTTCTGATATTCAGTATCCTGTCAACGCCTTATTCCAGACTGCATTGACCAAGATCCTTGACCATCTCAATCGACAAAAGCAACACGGACTTCCTGAGGCGCTTCGCGCAGTTCTCAGCAAGAAATACGTCCGCGTTATCAATCTCGATCCTTCAAAGACCTCTAATATCGATTTTAGTGTTCAGCTAAACGTTGTCGTCTCAATTTCCGAAAGCCCAAGTAATTTTGTTCTTGACTCTCTAACAGCTCTTGTCGATTCACCGCAGTCAGTGTCATTGGACCAGATCGTGGATAAAGACCATCTATATCCTCCAACCATGATGCAGGCCCTTATTGCCCTCTTGACACCATACACTTCGATGGATGACCTCCACATAAGTTTACACTGTGCAAGTTCATACATAGCAACGCTTTTCTCCCATTGTCGTCCGCAGGCTCAATATGGCTCGGACGACTCACGATATCTGCTCCCCGTCATGCTCCCCCAAATCAAAAACATCGCCATAGAGCATATACTAAGCTTCCAGCCGACAGATGTATGGAACATACTGGAAGCATATCTGGTCTGGCGAGAGAGCATCGGGTCGCCGCTGGGCGCCTTGCGGTTCAAGTGCGACTTTTTCCGTCACCCCGATGTCCGCCGGGTGATGCCTGAGCAGGCAAATGCCCTAATACCGCACTGCGAGAAGCTTGTCTGGGAGTCAAGTCATGTTCCATCATGGTTTCAGGACAATTTAGGTGGCGAGGAAGAGGCATTTGCGGACGAGGTTGATGATCTAGAAGTCGAATCCGTTTCGGATTATGAGGAGTGGAGTGACGAGGAATTTTGATAGCAAGCGTCAACAAGTATGCATACCTGGTTCAGTGTTGTCATTACTAGTGGTCATATTGAATGTGCCCACTCTGAAGGACTTGAGTTAGAAGGCTTCATAAAAATATTATTGATTCCGCTGCAACATTCGCTGTCAGTAGACATAGCAGGAATGTTTCTTGGTGTCTATAATTTAGAGTCGTATTTACACGATACTACTCGACGAATCTTTTTTGGGATTTCGAACGAAGAGAAACTTGAGACACGTCAGGATATAATTACTATAAATGGCTAAAAAAAAAAAAAGGACAGCCAAACCTGCCCTAAACAAATATCATAAATAGCGAGAATTATTTTCTCTCGCCGCATCCCCTCTTGGTTTTTATCTCGTCAATATGTTCGCTCGATGACTGACGACTCGACCGAGAGGCCCTCGCAGGAGATGAATTAATGGTGCAAGGCATAGACTACACCTCTGTATCCCTCATGGGCAGCTATCCACTGTTGCTTGAGTTCGTTAACGTGGTGCACATTTCCTTTTTCTGTTCGCAGAAGAAGTTGATACGCAGTTGCTAGGAATCTATTCGTACAAGCCAATTCATTCACTTTTGAACTTGTCATTTACGTCTATATCGCATGTTGAAGTACAAAAGTATCAAGCTTATCTGCCGTGGCACTGCTTCCATTCAACTGTTTGGATAGGCCTACTCGAAGATTCGAGTCTCCCTTTATAGACTGCAGTCTAGCCTTCCAACTGGAGAACGGACAGGGTGCGGTTCTTCCTCCCATGGGCAGAATGAACTTGTGTTCAAATATCTTGTTGATACGAGGAGATGGGCCATCCGCCTGCCACCAGCCTGTTAGAATTGAACTCCACCAGCCCTTTTCGCAAATTCGCGCTACGCCGAGCCTCTTGAATTTTCTCTATCAAGTGACGTACAGTCGATAAACAACACCATCGATTCATGTTGTCCAATGGTCTCCGGTAAGCTAGAAGATGTGGATTCCATGGGGTCCTCCTGACTGCTGTGCTCGTGTAGCCAGGTTGGATGCAGAGTATTGGTACAATGAACGGCGGATCTTTGCAGGAACGGTCTGTTGAGGCCTGTAAGCACATTCTCATTCATCATATGCCTCTTAAACTTGACGTGTTGGTGTCGAGATCCTACATACCTCCTGAAGGCAGTCCAGGAGTCACAAGCCAAAGGTTTCCCTATATATGTTATCTCTGTCCAGGTATGCTGCTTCTTTCATTTCGTGTATATGTGTTACATATATTGACAGGCAGACAAAATGAACCGCAGTACAGCAATTCCCCATATCCTACTTGTACAATGACCCCGGATGTGGATGGCAGAATTGGGAGGTTGCTGCGTGCTCTGCTCAATTCAGTCGGTCTCACGAGCGTGAAATTAATTGGGTACGAAGTACGGTTGTTTATCTCACCCCAGTGTTCCAAGCTTGGTTGCACGTAGCACAATTGGAACAACGCTGGCACATTCCCCCTTGAATCGGTGAAAAAGGGACTCACTTTTTTTTCCTAATGTTTATCAATCCAATGATGAAGATGAATTCGATGCTTGTGATGGAATGGCCTTTCATTGTTATACTGGATCAGTCAAGAATCGGCAGTTATTTCACAACGCGCATCCGTCGAAGGCGAGTAAGACGTCTCTATCTATGCCTAACACCCTATCGTTCTCTCCAGGTTATCTACTTCACTGAGTGTACATGGAGTTTGAACGACTCCGACTGGTGGAGTGATATCAAAGTGAGTTTTCTATAAATCCATCTTTTTCAGCTGCTGATAGAAGCCAGCGGTATATGGATAATATGTAAGTGACCATGTGGTCCATTGGAAACCCACTACAGCTGAAACTAAACCTATGCAAGTTGGATCGGAAGTTTAGAACATCGTTCGCAGTCGGTACTAATTTCAGCTTTGACAATCATGGAATTTGGGTCGACCCAAAGGGCCTCATGTGGAACGTAGCTACAGATGCTACTGGCAATCCAAAGCTGCCTGGAACGACTAGCTGTGGTGGCAACGGCTGCTGGGCTATGGTGAACAGTGATGGGTCCTATTCATTCAATCAAGATTGTGAGTATTAAAGAAGATCGAAGTACACTCATGAACCCCCTTTTTTAGTCTACGCCATGGCTCAGGCTTCCGAGGAAATATCCCAAAAGACCCAGGAGGACCCTATAAACAACATATCGCTGTGTCGGTAGGCGGACCCATGAGCTAGGCGCCGCGGCGCGGCGCGTGAGCGCTGTTGCGCTTTTGTCACCGGGACGAAGTCCTCAAAAGAATGGTCGAGATAGTCGAATGTGGTTCTAAACTGTGAGGTCGGGAATATTGTACACTCCCCATTCTTACCTTTTCTCATGAATTCTGATACTACTCGGTTTTACCAGGGAACGACAGTTCTATTAAATGGAATCCGATGCTGGTGACCGCAACAATCGAATTCCAGGGAACGCAGGTGAACCTTTTCTCCTATCTCTATCAAAGCTTTGGGCTGAATGTATTCAGGCTACGTTTACCTTCCCTGTGGGCGTGACCACGCTGTGGTGGTTTGCACGAAGCAAAATAGCGCAGCACTAGCTGAGCTGAGCCTGGAAGGTTCCGGTAACAAGGCCATCACAGGGTCCACGTCGAAAAGGTTCTTATGGTGAAGAAGAGGAATTCTCCTTTCATGTTATGAATGCTATATACGTTCTGACGTCGATATATCGGCGCGATTTCGTTCTTTTCGGACAAGGACGTACATAAGTCGCTATGGGAGCTTGGTTTTCTCATCTCCGATTTCTCATCTCCGTTCTGCCTCCGTCCGGAATTTCCTCTTTATGTATAGAAACCAATGGAACCATAGAGAGCTCTGAGTAGTTCTGGAACTTTGACGAAGGGTGTATTTTCTGACCCAAATATATCGGGCCAGCATAATCGTTACGTATTTCGAGGTCAATCATCGTGACTTCAACTTTTGGCCACTTTCCAACTCCGGAACGAGAGCTTGCGTGTACTTTATCTTCTCTCTGACCTCCAGCAATCCCCTCTACAGAAGGATGCCCTACAAACTTTCCGCAACGCTGAAATCACATACTTCAGACGTTGGTAGTCTTTCTGATCAATCGTGGTCTTATCACTGACTGATTATAGGTTCGCGCAGTATGCTCACCTACAAACGAGCTCATACTCTCTGCCTCTCGTGATTCCACCGCGATTTCGTG
This sequence comes from Hypholoma fasciculare, assembly GCA_016801325.1. Classification (NCBI taxonomy): domain Eukaryota; kingdom Fungi; phylum Basidiomycota; class Agaricomycetes; order Agaricales; family Strophariaceae; genus Hypholoma; species Hypholoma fasciculare. The sequence continues at coordinate 30,758 of JAEKIV010000238.1, forward strand.
GCAAAGATCGCAGAAAGATTCCCGATTCACGGCTGAAGTCGTTCTTCGCGCAGGATCTCGATATATCAACTCTGTTGCGTACATCCCTCCAACTCCAGATGCTCCTAAGGGTATGTAAACGGTGTATTGCATGCACTTACGCGGCAGGTCGCTGAAAGGAATCAAAGGTTACGCGGTTACTGCAGGGCAGGAATCCGTGATCAACGTGTTCGATCTCGCTACACCTAAAGACGATCCCGACTTCTGTCTTCTCGGACATCTTGATAACGTTTGCACGCTCGACGTAACACCTGGTGGCACAATCATTTCGGGATCTTGGGACAAGTCAGTGTTCATTTGGTCTTCGTAACGCAGTCCGTGATTGCCTATCTGACTGCTTTGACTTACCTCAGGACAGCGAAAGTATGGAAGAATTTCAATCTGGCATACGATCTGAAGGGACACCAGCAATCGGTGTGGGCTGTGTTAGGGGTCGAAGAGGACCAATTTTTGACGGGTAAAACAGTTAACAATCAACCATGCGTCTGCTTACCGCATATTCCAATAGGATCTGCTGACAAGACGATTAAGCTTTGGCAACAACACAAACTCATCCAGACCTTCAATGGTCACACAGATGCCGTGCGAGGGCTAGCTCTTCTACCCGATATTGGTTTCGCATCGTGTGCCAATGATAGGTGAGATTTCAGGTCTCCCCGTGTGTACTTTAACTCATTTATACCAGCGAAATTCGGGTCTGGACCTTTGGCGGTGACGCTATATACACGCTGTCAGGCCATACTTCCTACGTTTACAGCATCTCTGTCCTACCAAGTGGTGACATCGTCTCGGCGGGCGAGGATCGCACGGTGCGCGTGTGGAAGGGTGCGTATTCATGTTCCACATAACTCTCGTCCAATTGCAGCAGACCGACGATATGAGGTTTAGATGGGGAATGTTCGCAAACCATCGTACACCCTGCCGTCTCCGTATGGGCTGTATCGACGATGCCCAACGGTGACATTGTCAGTGGGTGCAGCGATGGTATTGTGAGAGTGTTTAGCGAGACCGAGGCGAGCTGGGCAAGCTCAGAAGCCTTGAAGGAATACGATGCCCAGGTCGCGGCCCAAGCACTGCCGTCACAACAGGTGGGAGATGTGAAAAAAAGCGATCTTCCTGGCCTGGAAGCTTTGAATACCCCAGGTACGTCCTCTCTTTTTAACCAGAGTGTGCTTCTGTCCCTCACGCGCCTTTCTCGCATCCGAAGGTAAAAAGTCAGGTGAAGTGAAGATGATCAAAAACGGAGACCTCGTGGAAGCACATCAAGTACGTGCCGAGATACGGGATATGGACTTGTTTCTCAATAATTTTCTTCTGGGTCTAGTGGGATAATGCTAATCACATATGGCAAAAAATCGGCGATGTTGTCGACGCTGTCGGTTCTGGTCGCAGACAGCTGTACAACGGGAAAGAATACGACTACGTATTCGACGTTGATATCCAGGACGGAGTGCCACCTCTAAAGCTTCCCTACAATGTATCTGGTATGTTCAAATGTAACTTTTTTTTTTGTTATTATCGCTCATTTATTGCGTTTAGAAAATCCTTATAGCGCCGCTCAAAATTTCCTCCAAAGCAACGACCTCCCATTGACCTACCTCGACGAAGTAGTCAAATTTATCGAGAAAGGAACTTCGGGTGTCAGCCTTGGGGGTGGAGGAGAAGACTATGTCGATCCATTCACAGGTGCGTAAGGGTTCTAGGTGCCACTGAAACCTTATCTTAAATGCTTGGATATCTCAGGGGCTTCAAGGTATCGCGCAGCTCCTGCGGCACCCTCAGATGGTGCGTCACAGTACGCAGATCCGTTCACTGGCGGCTCTCGATACGTGGCACCACCCCCGCAAGGCAGTGCACCCTCCACACAGACGTATCAAGATCCCTTTACGGGTGGCTCCCGCTACTCTGGTTCAGCACCAACCGCTCATCCAGCAGCGTCAGTTTCCAGGATTCTCCCCGTTGTGAGTCCTCGTCCTACGGTTAGAGCCATCGTCAGCTTTACTCACTATTTGTGCTTCACATCCGAAGTCGAAAGTAGTCGCTTTTAAACAAGCAAACGTCGCAGCAATGCAAGGAAAGCTTTTCCAGTTTGACGACGCATTACGCCATGAAATTGTTTGTTTCCAAAATCGTTTGTCGCCTGTCCATTGACACTGATCACTGCCTTTCAGTCAACGTCCTCCCTTGCCTTGTATCCCAACGAGATCAAGTCCTTGGAAGAAGCATTTGAGTACTTGACTCTAGTTACGTCAACACCTCCATTGGATGCGCCCACTCCACTCAATTCCGCCCATGTTGATGCTATTATCTCCATTTTTGAGCGCTGGCCATCCTCACAAAGATTTCCGGGTATGTGTCCCAAGTTTTTATGATAATCTTTTCTCTGATGGTTTGTCCGGTTAGTGATCGATCTCAGTCGTCTGCTGGTTGGCTTTGCACCCGAAGTGTTCAATACGCCTGGTGTTCTGGAACGGTTCTCTGACGCGCTGTTCAATGCTGCGGAATGGAGCTCATCATGGACAGAACCACTTGTTAAATCGCGAGAGACTAACATTCTGCTGTTATTGAGAACTCTAGGGAATGCGTTTCATGACGACAAGCAGACCGACGCTGCATGGTTAGGCAAGGTGCGTTATCTACCTCAAGATAATTGATAGCCAGCGGATGCTGAATTCTTTGTCTGCCAACAGGTTTTGGAGACACTTGCACAGGCACCATACAGTGCTCTAAACAAAACGCAGCGGGTTGCACTAGCGACCATTTTATTCAAGTTCGTTCTTTCATCTTTCCAGTTTTGAGTGTGGATTGACGACCATATCGTCCCCTAGTGTGTCATGCCAAGGTTTACGGTCCCCTCTCAACCTGACATTGAGAAACCAGACGGTTTCCTTGGTCAATAAGGTGCGGTTCTCTGTCACCTTAGTTTGCTGAATATTTTATTTATTTATGACGCAATGTGACACAGATCCTTGAATCAGAGACGGCAGACGCAGAAGCTGTGTATCGAGCCCTCGTTGCTTTGGGCAATATTGTATGTGGTGGTCACATTCCAACTGCACTTACTTTCTGACAATTTTTCGTAATGTAGGCACTGTCTGCCACAACCACAACATCGCTCTCTGCTGCGCAGACAAGCGAAATCGCGCAATGCTTGCAGTCATTGCCAACTACTTTCCCAGATTCACGGGTTAAAAATATATGCTTCGAGATTAGTGGGCTCATCTAGTGTAAAATGACTGATAGACATTGTGATTTGAGGGCCGAGCAGTATCGTGGATTTTATTACCAACAACAAAGTGGGGGAAAGCAGTGCTCTCGATTTGTACGTACACGTTGTGTTTTCTGGTTTTATCTTTGGGTAATATGGAGTGAGAGATTCATGGTATCCCTTGTTCAAATGATCATGTCCGGAATGTTCTCTTCATTTTTTGCAGTAACGAACGGCATAAGTATGTACACGAGTCATCTTCGAGATGTTTGCCCATTCACACAAGTGTGCAAGTACTTTGAGGCTATTTATAGTACTTACACTGGATCTATTATTAGAAAATTAGCCCTTGCCTGGCCCGAATTTTGGAATCAGGGCTTTTCTGGGCTTTTGTGCTGTGTTTTACAGGGAATCGTGGAGGGAACATTCACACGAAAACCTTAATGCAATACATAGGTAAGAATCAGTGTGAAAGAAGGGGTCCAACGGGATGACTATCAACAAAGTTATTAATCGCTTTTATTGCCAGCTTAATCATATCACGTGTGTATGTAAGTGGCACCCACATCTTGCCAACATCTTGCCCACATTTTCAAGTTCTTACTCGACCCTTTTCTTCAAAATTTCCACGTAACTTGATTTTCAATCCATCGACGAGCGACACAGCTCGGCCCCTGCCCAATCTAGCCTCACGATTAATTTTCGACACAAAGATGCTCAAACAACAACGACTTCTTGGAGAACTTGCCACCTGTTGCAACCGGCAGTATCTATTGGCTAAACTTCTTGTAGCATCGTTTTATTTTCTTTCACATTGATGGAGGTAAGCCGATAAAAACTCAGCATGTATGTACACCTCTGATGTCAACCTCCAAATGGACTGCTTAGAAATAACTTGTATAATGGCGATCTCAAGCAAAAGAATGTGAAACATTGTTATGAGTAGCCTCCAATCCGAGCTTGCTTGAGTAGGTATTTCGGTCACTCAAGGGGGTCGATATAAATTTATATGAATTAACCGAGTTACTGCGCTCAGAAGCACGAAATTAGTGAGCGCATCAGATTCCTATTCAAAAAGTTTATGTCACTGAATCTGTCAACTTGCCGCTGTCGGTTGTCATTTTATACAAATGCTGGCGCGGAACTCAACGAAGTTGGCGCCTTCGTTTTCCCCACTTTTTATCATTGGCTTGCGCATTTAATTTGGTCTCTACCCCCACGCTCTTTACATTCCGCAGATGGTGCTCCGAGTCACCTACCCTGTTAGTACGCACCATGCGGACATTCACGCACGCGGTCACCACATCGAACTGCAAATCCTTTCGTTTCGGGGTACTTTAAGTATGTTTTTCATTGGTTCGAGTTCGCAATCATGAAGTCGCATATTGATGTTCGGTCCAAAAGTTCTCATAACTATCCTACAATCACTGGCTTTGTTGTCGAGCATTGTACGCCTCGTACACCGGGTGTTCATTCGCAAGCTTTGGTGGGACGACATGTGGGCTGCAGTGGCATTCTTCACCGATGCTGCACTTTTCGTCGCCTTTCTGTTCCTTATGGTCTCGATAAATTTTGAAACTAGTGAGTGCAGCCCGCCATATTGCTTACCCCTGCGTCGACGGTGGCTAAACTTAAGCATGCCCTACGAATCGTATCTATTATCCACAGATACGAAAGATGTGATCGCCCTCTCAAGATGGGTGACACTGCTTGGATACACCATCGCACTCTGGTAGGCTTACAGACGCAAAAAAATGTTTATTCATCGATCATACAATCCTTTCTCCCAGGGCCTCCCGCTTGACGATATCAGTAACAATCACACGTCTGCTGCCTCCCTGTACAATGCGCACGGTGTCGAAAGCGGCGTCTATTTTCTTCGGGGTGATGTTTTTTATCATGCTTTTCCAAAAAGTATTTTTCTGCGGGACGAATTGGCGTAATCAGGCGCAGTGTAGCATACCAATATATGCCGGGATCCTCGAACTCGTCAGTAAGTATCTCAGCTCCCAAAACGCAGCACCGCACTCATAGTGGTCCGTTTAATAGCTGACAATCTAGCGGACCTGTGGCTCATTCTTGCACCCGCGTACATTCTTTTTCAGATGAAGCTCCGCAGCGTACACCGGCGGCTCATCCTCAGCATCTTCACTTGCGGTATCTTCACGATGCTTGCGAGCATCACCCACAGCGTCTTCATCCTCATCCGATCCCCAAATTGGGTTGGTATCTCCGGCGAAATACAGGTGCGCAACCTTTCCCACCCCAGCCGCTACCTGCACCGGTTTTGCAGCGACAATGCGGTATTAATGTGATCATGTGTTTGTGTTCTGTGCATCCAGGTCACCATCGCGATCATAGTCTCGAACCTCCTCGTGATAGTTACGGCTCTCTATCGAGTATTGCGCAGGCGCGAGCGGGCGGCGAACGTGACGACTGTGGCGAGCAGCAGCGATAGCACGACCGCGCCCACGCGCGCGCCGGTGGGTAGCGGCAGCTGCGTGCCAACAGAGTCGCATATCTCGCTGACCGAGTTGTCGGACTCGTACGCCAACCAAAGCACCACGTCGGACGCTCGCGGCAAGGATGGCATAGTTTCCGACGGGTGTACCGCCGAGTCACTGGTTACCGCGCCTGTTGAAGCGCTCCCCACGAAGGAAAGTGAGCAGCCGATCGGATGGGCGGTCTAGTCTTGTTTCGTGGGCACATAGTAGGAAGGAAGGGCGCGTTTTCAGGACACAAGAATATCTGGTTAGCAGCTGGAGTAGTGGACCATCGCGCCTCCCACAGCGCAGTGTTAAACAACAACTAAATGCCACATCTCGATGGGGTGGCCCGAAGGATCTGGACTCCGCCAAGCCTGGCATCAAATAAAATGCGCAGTCAAAGTTTGCGAGGGATGTTGGTATACAAATATAGGGCAGTGACCTAAGTACACGCCACTGTCCACACCGGCTGGCCGAGCTGTGCCCAGTTTCTTGCCTGGGCGCCTGCTAGAGACCATCGATGCGCCATGCACTCGACACCATTCACATCCTCCGCGTACGAGAGCAGAATGGTTTTCGCCGAGGAAATAGTCTGGCAGATGGCTGTTCGCCCAGACTACTAGCGTGTACGTGCCTGGCTTTATTAAAACCCATTCAGGTGCTCTGGACAACCAGGTATGACTAAACAACTCTCACCGGTATTTCAGCTATTTCATCCCCTTTAGATGCATTTTCTTGATATCGCGCCTGTGAATGTTTGTATCTCAAGAATTTTATCAGACGATCCTAATCAGTTATTAAAAGCTCAGACACAAAGGTTGAGTACGGAGCCAGCATTTCCGAGAGATTCCATTCAATAGTTCCAAAAGCGGTTAACATTTCCAAACAGGGAATTGCAGCCGGAAGTTGTGGGCGCGACGTCGGTCCCCGATCACTCGGGGGTGAAACTCATGCTAACAATTAATCGGATACGAATACATAACCGCAGAGCTGTGGCTACACACCTTTGAATCTTTATATGCATTTCCGCAAAATGAAATACAAGTCTAAAAATTAGTGGAATGCTGATGATCGTCCACAACCTGAGAATAAGTACATTATAGTATTCGAAACAGGGATTAACGGCTAGCAGAGCAGAAGACGCAGAAGACATCGGGAGTTTGGAATGCCTATGGACAGGAAATTACGTTGATAGGAGCAGAGCAGAAAAGAGGCCGGAGAATCAGCGTTGTGTTGTACAAGTTGCAGACGCCAGTCGAAGAGCAACAGCGTTCAGTATCAAGAGAAGCCGCAATAAGTCTAAAACCAGATACAGATACAGCAAGCATCCAGAGTTCATAACAAGATGCAAAGCGCCCTCTAAGAGCCCTTGAGAAGTTCTTGCAGTAGTTTATTCGTAGAGTTTTTGCTACTTGCGGAGTGTGTTTCAAGCTGCTTGTCAAGTTTCGCGATAAGGCGTTCAACCTGAGCTGGCGTGTCTTTCACAGACTCCAGCAAGGGGTTGGCTGCAATCCCGTGTGTCACGAAACCGCCACGGTACGCATATACAAGCACACACCTATCTCGTTGATTGAGGCCTCCAATTTTCCCCACAATCTATCACGCACGTCATACTCTGCTTTGAGTTCATCAAAGATGCTTTCAATCTTTCGCTAATTCTGTGGTCAGTTCGATTTGCCAAGCGCATATATTTATACCATACTTGTGTGGCATCATAGATTTCCTTGATTTCGATCTCTCTTGCGTATGTCGTCCTTTCGATACCCGTAGTACCTTTTTTAACGAGACTAATACCGTTGCCATAATAGGGATCGACGTTATCGTCCATCAAGTTGATCATACTCCTGACGTGTTTGTGTGTGCCAACTAGGATCTCTGCGATTTGCTTCTTGGACTGTGTCCCCTGTTCAGTGAAGGCAGCCTGCAGAGACTCAATCGCGTCGTCCAGCTGATGATCCTCTTCCTGATGTTTTCTCGGAGGATCTGAGCGCGTAGAACAAGGAGCATAGAGCACAGAAACAGTTACCCGTCGCCCATCAGCTCTGAGAAAAGTGTCGCCTCTTCTTCCCAGTGAAACGTCGAGTCTTCCATATCAAAGTCATCTTGGTCGACGTCAGACTCATTTTCCACGCAAGTCGCGTCTTTCGACAAGTCGTGTCTCGAGCTGATATCAAACTTGTCATTGAAGGCTATTTTTGCATGCGAACGCGGTCCGTATGTTTTAGGGGAGTGTGCGAACTTGGACTGGGGGCGCGACGGAGGCGGTCTCCTGCTATAGGGAGCTGTGAGGTCGTCGTCGGGACGCGTCAGAACGGCTTACAGGACCTTAGGGGAACTTTACTGGGATAATGGGCCCTGGATTGTCGGTGCCTGCGGCGCGGCGAGGGATATGGACTCATGATGGCAGAGGACAAGGGCATTCAAACTCCGCTGCTTGAAGCTCTGGGCGCCGTTCGACTTGGACAGAACCATCCGACTCGGACGTGGTCGCCGACTTTCTCTTTTCCAGTCCCTCTTTTGCTCCCTCCCGCCCACTCCTCGGTACCCGCACCGTTGCCAGTGTCTGCCCTCTTTCCTCCTCCCGCCCCTTAAATCACCTCGGCCACCATGAACAACCGTCCGCACAAAGTCAGCTAATTCAACTTTGATAGGCATTCGTTATAGTTTGGCTAACGGGTTTACGATAGCAATCCATGTCTGAGCTGAAGCTCCGGCGATTGACGGAGCACAATCAGCGGTTGCGAGAGGATTTGACGCGGCCCAGAGTGCGTGTCAGCGAGGCCAGTGCAAGGTGTGTGCCCCCCTTTCCCCCCTCGCCTAATTACTCATTGATCAATGGCGTCCTGTAGTCTCATTCGGTACTGCAAAACCACCAAAGACCATTTGGTACGTCACTTCTGGCCGGTGTTCAGCCCCTGACGCCTCCCGTCACCGTAGCGCGTGTGCTTAGCCGTATCTTCTTTTTACAGATTCCTTCTGTTTGGGGGCCGGTGACAAAAGGCGAAGACCCGTACGCGCCACCAGCACAAGGATGCAACTGTGTGGTTATGTAGTAGCGCGGTGTCGTGCTGTTGGTTCTCAACACAGCCCCATTCGTGGTGAAATCATAGGATGCTCCTTTCTTATCCAACCTGGAAACCTTATTGGTTGTGGCGTGTCGTTGGTTTGACATGCTCTGGACTCCTCTATCACTCAAGGACATCCGAGGGCGACACATATACATTTGTTTCCTGTTTGATACCCAAGTTTTCGACCCCACACTCTTTCAATATACTCGTCTTCGTGGCTGCTACATACACAATTTGGATGCTTTCCACGTCGCCAAAGCACCGCCGTTTGATGGCTGATCTGAGCTTGTATGCTATCATTGTTCATCGACATCATGGGCTGCCAGTTCATGCAACATTTCCACCCCAGTTGCATTATTATTATTTCGATTACTTACATTACTCTTTGCTCATACTAATGGTAGAAATCGCATACGTATTTGCTGTATTTATTGCAAGCACGAGGATTTTCATTTGCCCGTTTATTTGACTGTCTGATGAGATATGCAGCGGTCTGATGGATTATTCCGGTTTCGGAAGGGGGTTCACATGGCACGACGCCGTGGGCGACCAAGGTACAGCCGCAGAATAATCAGCATCCGATTATAACCACCACCACCACCACCAAGCACGCCAATTTCCCAACGCACAACCAGCCCAATACCAAGCACACTACTGCCTCTGCCGACGCCAGGCCATTTTGCTTATCAAAAGTCACCCTCCAGATTGTGAGTGCCCTGGCATCACATTACACATCAGCTCTGCTGACTGTTCCCATGGGCAGCAACACCTCTAAAAACCCAACATGAGCTCTCGAACGGGCGGCCGCCAGTCTATGTCAGAGCTGAAGCTCAGACGTCTGATAGAACACAACCAGCGCCTGCGGGAGGATCTTGCGCGACCACGAGTCAGAGTTAGTGAGGCCAGCGCCAGGTACGTCCTCACCGTGTCTTCCACGCCCACCCCCGCGGCTAATCCAGCGCCCATCCGCCCCCAGCCTCATCCGATACTGCAAAACAACCAAAGATCACCTAGTGCGTCACCCTGTTTGGACTGGTGCCGTGTGCCTGTGTGCTGACGTGCGCATCCGCGCTTCTAGGTGCCTTCTGTGTGGGGCCCTGTCGGCCGAGCGGAGGATCCGTATGGGCAGCAAACGACAGGCAAATGCTGCACGGTACAGTGACCGTCTCGCCGTATATATCACCCTCCCTGCTATCGGGCGCTCCCCCCGCGCAAGGAGCACCTCTATACCTCGGAACGGACATGCAGATGGCCCTCGAGCCGGCGCCTCCCCTTGCTATCCCCACGTACCCATTGCAGCACTTGTACACTACCAGTCGCACTTCTTTGCTTTCTTGCCGGATGCCCCGTGATTTCTCTGTTCTCTTCAAACTTACCTCGGTTTTCCCTCTTTATCTCTTTATTTCTATTCGCACCTATTCCTCAGCGGGTGCCGCGACGCAGAGTCTGGACGGCGCTACCCTTTTTTCTCCTGTTTGGCTTCTGTAGCTGTACTTCATGTCCTTATTTATGGTGTCACAGATTCAAAAATTCTCGCAACCTCAGTAAGTATCGTCGATAAAAATTTCCGATGCAGGGTCCACGGAAGAAGTATCATACTTTCCCAAGCTTCGAATGCCGGCCTATCCATGTGCTTCTTAGAAATCTAGCGTTTCTAGCAAGTGGAGTTGAACATGGCTAATGGAACGCATATATTCAAGTGCAGGCTAGAGCTGATTTAGAAACTCTTTGACGCCAGCCTCGTTTTTGGCTCCCACAAATTGCCCTATCGGTGCCCCGTCACGGAATGCTATGACAGTGGGCAATGCGCGGACCTAAGCATGCAACTATCAGACATCGTGCGAGGGCTTATGCATATGTTGCGTGATGTGCCCAGCTGACCTTGTATTGCGCTCCTAGAGCCTGGCCGTCGTCGCTATCGCTGTCGATTTTGACAAGGTCGAGCGGGAGACCGGAGCCGGATTTGTGCGGCTCGTTAGTCAGATCCTGGATGACAGGCGCGAGCTGGTGGCAAGGCCCACACCAACTGTGGCGGCGGAGGATAGTTTTAGAAGCTGTAGAGTTTTGCTAGATAAGCAAATGCGATACGCACTCTGCGTAGAAGTCGACCACGGTGATGCGGTCTTTGGCGCTTGTCACTGTTGTGAATGTCTATGCAATCATGTTGGGGACCTTTCAATCGGTAGATCCGCGGGAAATATGACACTCAGTATTGACCCACCTTTTGATCTGCGTCTGGGTAAACGACAGCACGTATTGCGGATGCATGGAAGGCGCGGTGGGCACTGCCTCGTATTGTCCGACGCGCGTTTGATGTCATGTACCGCACTCCGGCGCTGAGCGACATCTTAGATCGCCGCTGTGGGTACTCCTTCACATTTACTGATAATCACAAACCGTGGATGTATAGGTGTACATACCTGTGTAGAAAGGAGTAGGAGATTTTGAATGTAAGTACTTGATGTCATCGCAATTAATGCCCGAGCACTTTGCTCGGGAGTCTCCGGCCCAGCCACGGCCATCAGCGGTTCAGCTTGCCCTCATCGCCCATCGCCCACCATGCTCATCGCCTCGTACACCTTTGTCTTATACTCGTCAGCGCGCTTGAAGAGAAGCTTTGATCAATCAGACAGAAATTTTACTGGTACACTTATATGTCTACATTGCCATCAGGCCGTGCTTTAGAAGGTTCTAAACCCACCAATGATCAACCCTCAAGTTTCAACCTTCTCAACACGGACAATTGTTGTGGATGATTCAACAAGGTTTGTTAAAAGAACTTGATGAATGGACGCCTCCATCGATTCTATTATTGTCTAATCGCTGCGATTGGCCTTGCCTCATGCCCATTGTTTACGAGCTCGCAATTGGGGCTCATTGCCAGTCATTACCGCCTTGTTGCGATCTCCAATCAGCATCAATGGATTCAGGAGACATCGACAGCCACCGCATGCGATACTCCGACGAAATGCCCGAGGATGTTTTTCTGGATTTCTGCAGGCAACCTGGGTCCTGCAGATGGCACTCTTCCTCAAGTTAATAGAAGAGCTGCCAGCGACTGGTTTCTAGCGTTCTCGGTTCCCTTGTCTTTTCAATGAAAACAAGCTTTTGGGGCGCTTTCAGAATGGGGTTCCGCTATAAAAATACTATCTCTGTACGTGATAATTTAAGAAATTTTCACATCGTTTCCGCATTCCAGCGCAGAACAGGCTCATTCTAAAAATACGGATATCTCGTTGTTATAGGAATATCTACTGCTGCCAGTCGACTGTTGGCGCCTGCCAAACGTACATAAAGTGCAAGCCCCCTCCTGTTTCCTGTTCATCATTCTTTCCCTCTCTCCTCCACCTGTAAGCGTTTAAATGCCGTCGATTTTCACCCAATTAACAGACATTTTGTTTTCTCTTTCGCAGCTTTGTTAATACAGTCTTGCTTTGGCCAAGATCTCCTTCTAATCCTAATACATCTTTCCCAAAGCTCTTTGTCAACATGCGTTTCTCCGTTGCTGCTGCTGCTGCTGCTACTCTCCTTTCCGTTGCCTCTGTCCAAGCTGCCGACCATCTGGTGCAGGTTGGCGCTGGTGGCCAGGTAATATTCATTAATTACCTCTTTATGTTCTCTCTTTGAGACTGATGGTGTCTATTAGTTGGTGTTCTCTCCGTCGGAAGTTGATGGCGCCGTCGTTGGCGACACTGTCTCTTTCCAATTGTGAGTACCACATGCAGGTGCATCTATTGCATTCATTGACGCCGACCTCGACATTCAGCCAAGGCAAGAACCACGTAAGCAGTTTTGATTTCTACCGCAGAATCAGTTCACTTACAATCGTTCGACGATTTTATCCAGACGGTGACCCAGTCGTCGTTTATTGCTCCGTGTACCCCACTGGCCGGAGGAGTCGACTCTGGTTTCCAGCCCGTCGCAGCTGGCGCCGCCTCTCTTCCCCAGTTCACATTTAACATCACGAATGCGACTGCCCCCCTTTGGTTCTTCTGCCAGCAGACAAACCCCGTCAGGTGAGTCCTATTTGATCAGCACGTTGTAGCGGCGCTAAAGAAAGATTTATTATTATTTCTTTCAGCCACTGTGGAAGTGGAATGGTGTTCGCGCTCAACCCCACCGCAGCGAAGAATTTCACGACGTTCCAGGTAAGCTTGTACCGCCATCATGCAGGTGTTATGTGCTTATCACAGTGTTACAGACTACCGCCAATGCTACCCTCACTGGTACTTCCACAACGTCTGGCACTGGCACCACCGCTGGTTCCACTACTGGAACTGCAGGGTCTACTGCAACCACCTCGACCACACCGACTACTTCAACGCCTGCGAGCGGTGCCCTCAAGCTCGGCGGCAGTGCCGCTGGTGCTATGACTCTCGCAGCTCTCGTCCTCGGCCTTACTCTCTGATTTGTTTGACCGTTGAGAGTACGCGCTATGCATTCGTGTGAGCTAAAATAGTGTGTAGGAAACATACTTAATACACCATTTTTTCGAATATTATTGTCGGGTTTATGCTGGTTCCATTATCTATTACTAGGACTAATATGGGTTTTCCCTATGATGCTACAGGCTGAAGAACCTCTTGACGTGTCGGTATCCATCACTCAGCTCATG